>JAKOGI010000667.1:460000-461195 GCA_029747015.1 Carnegiea gigantea | reverse complement strand
ATATATATATATATTTATATATATATATATATATATATATATATATATATATATATATATGTGTATATGTATGTGTATATATATATATATATATATATATATATATATATATATATATATATATATATATATATATATATATATATATATATATATATATATTTATTTATATATATATATTCATGCTTATGCATTTATATATGTATCTATATATGGATGTACATACATATACATATATAAACACACACATATGTGTATATATACATATATATTTGTATTTATATATATTTATATGTTTATACTTGTATTTATATATACACACATATACATATACGCATATATATTGTATCACCCACGTTCTTTGTTTTACGATACACTGACTGTTGTGCATTTTTGACGTTATAAAATTGTGTTTTAGTGACTATATGAGTTAGATTCTTATTGATCTGCTTGTGCGAGCGATAATTTTATTAAAAAGAATATTATTGTTGCTGTTATTATTGTTATTATTAGTCTTGAAACTTTTCGAGATTTTAGTTAGCGTTAATAACGGTTATTGTCGGTACTAAGTCAAGTAGTACCCCGAATATGATTAGATTGTCAACCTTAGAATTAGTTCGTTATTTATTAATTGAAACCTTGTTATATTTGGGAACGAATAATCAAGGATGCGTTGTATCATCGATTCGGGTTAGGATGTGAGGTACGAGATTAAACTAGCGGGGTTAGTTGAATGGGCAAGCAATAGACAACAGCAAACAAAAAAATATAAAATAAAACTAAAAAGGGGGCCAAACCCCTTCTTCTTTCTCGGCACACATGACAGGGGCGATTGTGACCCCAGCCCTGCGACCCCTAAACGACGCGAGAGAAGAGAGAGTGAGGGTGAGACCGGGAAGAGAAAGAGAAGGCGGCGGACGGCGGTGTCACTGCCGGCATGGCTAACCATCACCTCCTCTGCGACATCCCTGGCAAATCAAAAACAGAGAGAGATTGAGCGAGAGTGAGGGAGCAATTGAGAGAGAGGACCGGGGCTGAAACTATACGACGATAATAGTGGAGGTCGACGACGATGGTTTCCAGTGGGTTCAAGTCCGGCGTCCACTAAGGGTCAAGCGAATCAATGTTTTGAAAGTTAGGGTTTTCAACCCCAAGGTGTCACAACCACCGTGACCCACACCGTCGGCGGCTAGGT
>JAKOGI010000667.1:450000-455000 GCA_029747015.1 Carnegiea gigantea | reverse complement strand
AGGCCTTGATTGGCAAACATGTATGGGTAGTGGCACACAAGAAAGACATTCTGTGGGTGAAGTGGATACATGGAAGATATATGAAAAACCAAGCCTGATGGGATTACTCTCCATCCCCTGACAGCAGTTGGTATTGGAAGAAAATATGCAGCACTAAGGAGTTTTTCAAGCTTCTCTGTCCCCATCCCCCTATATGGGAAGGAGGGGAACCCTACAAAGTAACCAAAGGTTACAGTTAGTTAATGGGGGACAGAGCAAAAGTCACCTGGTCTAAAATAATTTGGGCAAGACCCACTGTCCCAAAACATGCATTCATTTTATAGGTATTTTTCCACCACAAGCTACCCACACTTCATAGGTTAGCCAGATTTGACCCCTAAAGGGACTCCACATGTAGCCTCTGCAAGCATGATAAGGACACTGAAGATCATTTATTTTTTGAATGCACCCATGCTAGGTCCATCTGGCATGCTCTCTATCAATGGTGGGATACCATCCCTCAAGTGCATACTTGCAATGATCTGATTCTTTCCCTTCTTGCATTAAAGACCTCTAAGACTGAAAGGACTATAATTTATGCAATTACAGTGGCAACAATTTATCACATAAGGAGTATAAAGAACCAAGTCATCTTTAGCAGCAAACAGATACCGGGAGATCTTGCAATACTACAGATGAAAGAGCAAATCAGACAGAGGATACTTTATATGAATCTTTACTCAAAAAAATACACACATTACATAGATAGACTACTACAGTGACTTTTGGGGCAGAGAATATCTCATCCCTTAGTTTTGTGCTTGTAAATCTCGTGGTTGGTAATGAAATTTCCCATTCTTTTGTGCAAAATATATATATATATATATATATATATATATATATATACACATATATATATACATACATATATATATATATATGTATATATATGCGTGTGTGTATATATATATATATACACACACACACACACACACATATATATATATATATATATGTATATATAATATATATATATATATATATATATATTATATATATTATGTGTGTGTGTGTGTGTGTGTGTGTGTGTGTATACACACACACACACACACAAACACACGCGCACACACACATATACTGACACACACACACATATATATATATTTATATCTATATTTACATGTAACGTGTGTGCATATACATATATAATATATATATATATATATATATATATATATAATATAATATAAATAAATATATATATATAATATATATATATATATATATATATATACATAAATGCAACACACACATATATGTATACATATATATATACATATATATATATGCATATATATATATATATATATATATATATATATATATATATATACATATATATATTTATACATATATATGTATATACATATGTGTGTGTGTGTGTATATATATATATATACACATATATACATACATGCATGTATTTATATATATATATGCATGCATATACATATATATATTGCAACACCCGTGGTCTGTGCTTTTACGGTACGCTGACTATTTTGCCTTTTTGACGTTATAAAATTGTATTTTAGTAACCATATGAGTTAAATTATTATTGATCTGCTTGTGTGAGCGATAATTTTATTAAAAAGAATATTATTGTTGCAATTATTATTGTTATTATTAGTCTTGAAAATTTTCGACATTATAGTATGCATTAATAAGGGTTATTATCGGGTACTAAGTCGAGTAGGAACCCGAATACGATTGGATTGCCAACCTTTGAATTAATTCATTATTTATTATATCAAACCTTGTTATATTTGGTAATGAATAATCAACGAAGGGTTGTATTATCGATTCGGGTTAGAATATGAGGTACGAGATTGGACTAGCGGGGTTAGTTGAATGGGCGAGCAATAGACAACAACCAAAAAAAAATATAAAATAGAACTAAAAAGGGGGCGAAAGCCCCTTCTTCTTACTTGGCACGCACGACAGGGGGGTTCTGACCCCGATTCGCACGATCCCCAAAAGAAGAGAGAGGATAGAGAGTGAGGGTGACACCGGGAAGAGAGAGAGTGTGGTGGATGACGGTGCCACCGCTGCCATGGCCGGCCATCGCCTCCTTTGTGACGGCCCTGGCAAACTGAGGATAGAGAGAGATTGAGCGTGAGTGAGGGAGCAATTGAGAGAGAGGACTAGGTGATGGTGGTGACGGAGGTCGACATCGACGGTTTCCAGTGGGTTCAAGTTCGGCGTCCACCAAAGGTCATGCAATTTAAGGGTTTGAAAGTTAGGGTTTTCAGCCCCAAGGTGTCACAACCACCATGACCCACACTGCCAGGCTACTGGCCTCAGTTCTGGTGGCTCGGTAAGGTCAAGAGGAAGGGAGAAGGAGAGGAGAATGACGCAACAGTAGCAACTAGCGAGTGAGGAAATCAATGGGGTAAGCCGAAGCATGCAAGCCAAGTCGAACCAAACCCAAAGTCAGGCATATCCTGTTCAATTGAATTTAGGATTAGAATATGTAGGAAGAGGCTGACCGAAAGCTTGGCCATAGTTGAACTGATTTTTATCCCTGATTATACATGTTTTGTTCGATTAAATTCAGATTTAGAATCTCCATATATAGCCTATCTGACGGTTGCTTAGAATTTAACTGATCTTTATGCCTAATTATGCATGTTTTGTTTGGTAACATTCAAACGTAGAATTTGCATGTATAAGCCATCTAACGGTTTCTCAGAATTGGACTAATTTTTACGCCTGAGATGCTGCTTAATTAGGTTAGAATAATCTCCTTAGTTGGATAGAAAGTACACCCTGTAATTTGGTTGAATTTATGGTTTCATGTTTAGCAAATTGGGTGTTATGTCAGTAAACAATGCTCTAAACCAATGCATGGTAATTTGGTTCGTTCATGTTTAAAAGTGGCCTTGGAAACGAACTAATAACCTTAATTAGTTAAAACAGATACATAAACCTTAATGTGACTAGACTGCGCTCTTTAAATGACATTAATTAGACATGCTTATTTCCTAATTGTAAGTTATGAATGCAAGTTAGTTTCATGCCTTATTAGGTCATTTCGGTCTGCTAAGCATCCTATTTATGTTAATGAAATATATATGTTTATATGTGCCATAACGTGCAGCTGGATACAGGCTGATTGCTCTGTAAGTTTATATGTCGTTATTACGCTTTTCTTTCTGATTTTTATGATAACATGTTATGGTTACGAAATTTGAAATTGAGTTGGTGGTTGGATGGCTTAAGGTTGAACTAATGAAAGCTTTCTATGCATATTCTATGCATGTCTTATGAATGAGATTCCAAGCATAGCTTGAATGAAATTTCAAGTAAAGTATGGCTATATCCCTGTAACGCATCGAGCATATAAGTTCTCACTATGCATATCCTATGAAAGAAAGTTCCTTGCGTAAACCTTGCCCCATGCGTTTAAGCATCTCTCATAAGTGATTCGACAGACAAGACATGAATTATATATTATACCACACAGCCTAATATTTGGGAATTAATGAAATTCTCTATAGTTGAGCACGATAATAGTACTACTTAAATGCGTGATATGCGGCTACTATTGGAATTATTACTTGCAACTATTTTAGTTTTCAGGAGTTGAGAGTATTCACTGAGCGTGTGGTCGCACATCCCATTACTCTTTCCCCTTTTCCCAGGTCTTTTGTGTTATGGGTAGAAGTCGATTCACTTATGCCAAGTTGGAGTTTACCTTTGCTTGATAAGGTGTCATGTGTGCACATTTGGAAGTTGTTTTACGTGTTTAATGATGTAACATGATGTATTCCTAGTTTTGTAATTGTATGTAAACAACTACTCTAGTTCATGTAGCACATTCGGTGTAGGATTCACCCTGTATGGTCATATGAGCCAACCATCCTATTAGTCAGAAGTCTTTTTAGAAACAATTAGTTACATTTTGAGATGTAAATCCTAGTACTCCGGATGTGTGACCTGTTGAGTTGTATCCTTTTATTTCCTTCTTTATTATCGAATTTTATCATTGTAGTGTACTCCAGGTGAGTGACCCGTAGAGCTCTGAACTCTGACATGTAACTGTTGAGCTTCTTTTAGAGCTTTATATGCTTTTATTTAAAGAAATGGTTTATTGTAAGGCTTTTAACCAGGGAAATTATCAGTTTTCAGGCAAAACTCTGTCCATTTCGCCTAAGAATTTAAGTAGGAAGTAACAAACTGGCAATACTCCTAGCCACGGGGGCTATGTGATGTATATGTAGGTGGTAAGTGAACCAAATCAAACTCAAATAAACCCAAATAAGAATTGAACCAAAGTAAAGAGAAAATGGAAGGTTGATTGAGATGGAATGAAAATAATAACAAAAAGAACAAAGGATAAACAAGACCTTGCACTTGAGATAATCCTTCGCGGAGCCACTCAAGGACTTGATCTTGGGCAAATCCTCTCGTCTTCACCAAGGAATCACTCCATTGGAAAAGAAAAGAGAACCTAGAACACCACTTGAACTTGCCAAAATTCAAGATATAGAACTAGGGATTTTTTTTTGGACACAAATGAGAATCACTCTCAAGGTGTTTGTACTACTCTTGGAAAAGCTTACAACTCTGAATTCAAATGCAACTACATAACCCACCTATTTATAGGCTAAACAAAGATAACCAAAAGACTTAAAAACTCCTAGCAATTAAAACTAGAAAATTGAAAAGGCTTGGAAAATGGAAAAGACTCAACATAAAGGGGTGGGGGAGGTTACAAAGAATATTCTAGGCTTCCAATCAGCTGAACACATCCATCTAGAACACTCCAAGTCGTGCATGATGTCATCCACATGATGTCATGTAACCAAAGTCTCTTCATTTGCCCAGCATTTAATCCTTGCAGCAGCCTCCACTTCAACTAAGCATAACTCTCAGCACACACGTCCAAATGAGGTGATTCTGGGCTTGTTGGAAAGGCCTAGAAATCTAGTTTCCAGAATGGGCTAATTTTCTCAATT
>JAKOGI010000667.1:322500-445000 GCA_029747015.1 Carnegiea gigantea | reverse complement strand
AAAACCACAAACGACGATGAGCGAAGAATCCACTATGAGATAGGAGAATACAAAACTGATCTTAGAGTGATGTGCTCTAGGAAGATATTACAAAGCGATTTCAAATCACTTAGAACACTCTCTCACAAAAACAGGAATAACAGAACTTAGACTCTTATGGATGCTTGTGTTTATGTGTTATTGAGATGATTATCGGAGCCTAGGCTAGGCCCTTTATATAGGGTTTAGAGGTATAAGGATGTAAAAAAAACCCTAGAGCAACCCTAGCCGCTAAGGCGATGAAACTCTAGCCACCACAGTCCGTTGCCCAAACTCCTTAAAGCCCGTCGTAGATCTGCAAAGTTGATTTTGGGTCACTAAACCCAACAGGGGGGATTTTGTAAAGAATAGTACATAGGGCAATCAAAGTGAATTCAATAATGTTTTTCACATCCTTACATTTTTGGAATCAAAATAATGTTATTCAAATTCATATCCCTTAGGTCAATCTCCCCAGTCTAAGCTTTCTTCACAATAAGGCAAACCACTAACCCAACAATGTCTCAATTTTTGGTAAAATACAACATGATGCATATGTGATTTTGAGCTGTTGCTGGGTACATGTCAAATAGAACCTTCTTATTTCTTCAATTGTAGGTACCTGCTAGAGCTCGATATTCATTTGGTCAGTCACTACCTGATGCACGCTAGTGGCTTTTCTACCTGTGCTGGCCCACTAGAATGAAGAGTTCACTAAGGTTGCTGATGATGATGTTCTTAATGTCTTTTGGGTCTGTTCTCCAAACACCTTTCCAATGTAGTCTTCTAAACCTTTGATGTGGCTCCTTCTTCTTCCTAAGTTAGCCCTGTAGTGACAATGAGTTGTATTTCAATCCTCGTCCTTCAATTCATTGGCTTGGCTTCCAAGTGTGCCAGAGTCTGCTACTCACGGTGTAGTTGATCAAGTATAGGTTCTTATGTAAACTAATGTTAGCACCTGAAGATGGCTAGCTTTAGGCCTTATTAAGGCCCTCTCTATATCTTAAATCTCCCTCTTGATATTACCAAATTCTTGCTTCCCCTAATCTAATAGAACATCCCCATATGCCATCGATTTAATTATGAAACTCCCTTTATGTGTGTTCTAGGTCTCCAATACTTTATCATAACACCCCTCTTTGAAAAGCCCCATTCATCATCCCACCAAATCGTCTTCTCAATCTTAAGCATAAGAGCATTATGGTATAATTGTACCTTCGGAAATGGCACACCTTGAAGTAGGAAAATAGGTCACACTATTCCTCATTCGTAGAAGCCTACCTAGACGTTCCCTAATGATCCTGCCCTCCTTTGTGCTTCTTTGCCTTGCTAAAAAAAATCATGCGAAACCTCTAGATCCTTCAAGCTGTTGTAATCAATAGGTCACCGAAAGTCATTCATCTTCGGTTCACTTCTGAAGTGTCTCCTCAACTTTCTTTTGTTAATAATCTTATTAAAATCCCCAGAAACTAATAAAGGTAATGAGTTTTGTCCTTGAGATTTTAAAGAGTTTTCACTCTTGTGCTTCTTCTCTATTTCAGGCTAGCTGTAAATTCTAACCTCCAACTACTTCCCATTTCAGCACATCATTTCCAATTATCTCCGTACAAAAAAGCTGCTTGTCATAAGAGCACGTTGTTCCCACCAAAACCCCACACCTCCAAAGCGGCTCCTACTGCTAAGGCAAATGTTGTTGATAAAAACACATATGTTACAGATTTTCAACAGACGATAATCAATTAACATTGTTTCCATGAGAAAAACAAAGTTAGGGTGTTCCCTCCACCACCAGTCCTGTCGTGTGTAAACTGTCATGAGGTTTGATAGTGTTAACTATCAGGGGGTTGCCAAGTCCCCTGCAGTTCCAATTGAAGGTTTTCTTGGTGACAATTAGCGCTGAGTGCCCTTGGGTCCTGCCTTTTGAGTAGTTTCTTTTGGCACCTCCACATTAAAGTTTAGGCTTGGTAGGCCCTTATCCCCTTTATTACCATCTTCCTTAAGATGCCTTCTCTTGACCGTTCTAATCTTCTGCCCTTTGTTTTGACATGCCCTTAGGAGAAAACCAAGTTCCCAAGTTGAGATCTAAGGCTTTTGCTCTAGAATTTTTTTATGATTCCTTGGATTTTTTCGGCTTGCTCCTAGTATATCTACCCCACTCCCTCACTTATTTGTAGAACTCTTAGTACTAACAAGCAACTTTACCCCACAAACTTTGTCCTACTATTGGTAGAGATGGTATCCAATCCTTCATCTTCCTTTCTTCTATTCCCATAAGCATTGACAGAGGTAATAGGATGGTAGAAAGGTGAGCCATTATTACCTAGATATTTTCAAAACCCATTGTTAGTCACATTATTGAGTGAAGAGCAGGACATAGTGACCTTCCCTACCCTAGCCAACCTCTCTTCACGGTCTATGAATATGAGACCAAGCTGCTCTATTTTGGAATGCATCCAAGTGTTAAAAAATTCATCATGTCTCCTCTTGACCATATAAAATTAGCCTCATGACCCATTCTCCCACAAGCAAAGTGGAAATTTAGTAGATGTTCATACTTGATGTTAATCTATTGATCCCTTGTTTTCATTTTCAAGGGAAAGCTAAGCCAGATGGGATTAGTTACGTCCAGCTCAATTTTTACTCTCATGAAAGCTTCATCTTCCTTTCTCAGACTAGCATGACTCAATTGCCCAAGCATGTTTCTAAGTTTTAAATAATTTAAGTTTTAAACAATTTCATTTGCTTTGCATGATCAGTGGGACACAAAAAACCCTAACCCAAAATTTAGATGTTGAGAAATCCATCTCATCAAGTCTAGCATATGGAAGCCATTTCTTTAGAATAAAATGATTTCCATAACGCGCTAGATCCTTTAGAAATCTTCCTTAACATGAAACTTGCAGGGGAAAACATTATTAGCTATATCTGAGATTGTTACACCCATTCTAGGGTTCCCAGCCCTTTGCAATTCTATTTTCTCTGTATTTCATAATTTTATCAACCAGGACCCGCTCAGTAATGTGAGTTCATTTATAGTGCGTTGAATGCCTTCATCAATGTCAAATCCAAGGGTTTTCAGTTGCCCCAAAGCCATTGTGTCAACACCACAAATTGGTCGGCATCAATTTGCCGTTCAGTGTTTTGACCCACTATAGCACCGAAAGTTTCTATTTTCTTGACTTCCTTTTTCATCCAATTTTTATATTGTTTTTCAAAGGTGTCTCATATCATTTCCACTCTATCTTATGTTAATATTTTTTAAAGATACTTTACCCTTGGGATTGTCTTAATGTTTAAAAAAATCATGCATCCGGTAGAGTGTCATATATCACCATCTATTGGGATTGAGAATCATGCCGCATAGACTGATATCTTTTAGATGTTTGTCTATGTGAATCGTTGTGCACCACTCAACACATTTGTGTTTCAATATCTGTGTCCATCACCTTTGAATTTTAAAACTTTATTTATAATACTGCTAATGTCATGTTGAAGACTAAGAATGCTTTCTTTCTATGTATTTGCACCAGAGACCAACTCATGGTTCACTAAAAAGTTTTCTATTATTCACTAAAATTAACCTATTGTTCACTAAAAAATTTATCTTCCAAATAATATTTGTAATCTGTTATTCACTATAAAGTTTATCTATTTTCTTTTAAAAATTTTTTTGCAACAATTGCTCACTTTTCTTTTTTAAAATTTTTTCTATTAGTCAGAGTTTGATTTTCAATCAAATTTTATCTGCAAAAAAATTGTTACCAAAATAGTGATTTATTATTCACCGAAAACTACTATGTTGTTCACTGAAGAATGTTCTAATGTTCACTAAAAAGTGATTTGATGATGAATAAAATAACTAAGCTTAGGATTGGCTAATGACCCTATTTATTCAGTTCTCTACTAAAAATTTTATAAAGTTATACTTAACAATTTTCTAATGTACATCATTAAACAATGTTCTTGTACACCGAAAGTCAAATGCCAATTCACTAAATAGAATTGTGTTGTACATCAAAAATTATTCCGTTATGCCCTAAATATCATTCTATTATATACTAAATACTGTTATAGTTTGCACTATTATACATCTAGCATTATCAAGTAAATTCATCGAGATATAACGCATAAATTTAGCAACTTTATTTTGGTGTTGATTAGTTGTCATTTTAATGAAATAATTCACTCAAGCTCTAAACTACATTTATTTTAGTGTTCATTAGTTCATATTTTGGTGTTATTTAGTTCGTAATTTAATGAACATTAATATAAGTTCATCATACAAATATACCAGAATGAAGATTAAAAGATCTCCATCACTTCATTCAGTTTAATCACTCATTAGCAAAAACAGTTCGAGCAAAGAGCACCTCAATTTAATATATGCATTTAATTTTTTGGTCCAACAAAATTATTATAATATTTTACTGAATCAAACTAAGAAAATTTATTTTGATGTTCATTAAATTAAAATTAAGTAATTGTTGCCAAAAAAACAAATAGAAAGGTAAAGAATCAAAGTTTATGCCAATGTTATCTATCTGTACTAAACATAATAGCAATCTTTTAGTAACCGCCATTTCTGGAATTCTCATTAATTAGAGATTTTTAGTCGTGTGATTTGATTACAAAGATATAACAGCCACTGATATGCTCACAACCGTTGATTTGCTCATGATTCAGTTGATTTGCTCACAACTGTTGATTTGCTTTTATTTGCTTTAACATAATAAGAAATTAAGAAATAAATCTTACAACCCCCTTCCCACAATGCAACACGTTCCTCGCTCGACCATCTCTGTAGTCCTCTTTCTTCTCCCCCCATCTCTCCATTTCTTGCCTTTCTATGATTCCACCGGTGAAATTGCCATAGATTCAAGCTAAAACCCCACAATGAAACAACTTTCAGAATCAAAGTCTCTATCCTCACCCACTACAATTTCATCCCAAGATCTAATTCCACCAAAAGTGTGTGAGTTCTCTCATGGTAGTGTGTTTTAAAATTGAGTGTCAAAATGGTTGTTGGCCGCCCAAAAAGTCTTAAAATTGGGTACGCCAAGATAAAAAGTCTTCAACTTTGGCAAGAGTAGTGGTACAAATGGTTAATACTTATTGAGAAGAGGCGCAGATGGATTCCTTCTTTTGTTTTTTTTTTTTTTTTTTTTGAGTCCAAGAAGTTCTTTCTTTTACTTTCAACCTTTTTGGAGTTTTGTAATTAGTTTAATTTGTTGTTTGTTGGTTATTTATTACTGTGTGTTTGATGTTTTTGCTTAGCTAATTATGTATGCCAATAGGAATTGCTCTGAGAGGATTAGGTGCTCCCCCTCCCACATTTTTTAATCTCTATTTTTAGGAAAATTAGCCTAAGGGAGGAACCCCAGAACCAGCAGGGACAACATCAAAAAAGGGAAGAGGAGTAGAAGAAGATTGAACAATGGAGAAATTTGGTTGAGATGTGGCATGCAGATAGCAGATGCAGAACAAAAATAGAGGAGGAGGCAGGGTAGAAGTCTGCTAAATGATAGCTTCACGCAAAGGAGTAACAGCAGAAGAGGAATGCACAAAGGTAAGGAATGTTGTGTTCAGGCAAAAGTGGCTGGCGTGAGGGAAACAATTGGTTTTTGCTCAACTAGATCGGAAGGTAAAATTGGAGATTATATTTATATCAAGGGGAAGAAATCAGTCATAATCAAGATATGCATTGAAGTGTTCATTAATGATTTTGCAGACGCAATTTGCATACGTTCGTTTAGTCTGAAAATCCTGGCCGTATAGATTACATCCTTGGTTCCTCGCTCTTGCTCATTGTTGATTACAATTACATTATCAATTTCGCTTAGTTCACAGTATATGGAGAAAGTTTTCAACAACTACCAGTTTGTTTCTGGTTGGATATGTGGTGTTCAAAGCTAATAATGCATTTTTTTGGTTTTTGGGCTTTCTATTTTGGTGAAAGATGTCAAGATAGGGTAAGATAAGATGCTTAAAAACAAAAGCTTCACAAGGAGGTGGGATGAGATGCATAGCAAGCAAAGCTTCAAAAGGACGTGGGGTTCAAATCAGTGGCTACAATCTGTATTTCAATTGAAGACAATCTCGATTTCAATTTACTTTTTATTAAAAAAAATATTCCCATAACATGGAATTTATAATATGGCTTCCACCTCCCCCTAGACTCCTATGCACTCACAAACTTATCCGCCATATCTCTCCTACATACTCAGAAATTAGTAACCATTCACTATTCACGTTTAACTCATACGACATTGTGGTTTTGTTTTCAAAAGACTATCAATTCCTGCAATCTCAAACCTATCTTCTAACCTCTTCTTCCATCTCCTGCATTGTATGTAACTCATCAATTGGATTATTTAACACATTTTTCCAAGTGCCCTCATCTTCCTAGGTAAACTTAATCACATTGAAAGAAGCTTACAATGTTTGATTTATTCATTGCTCAACATTTATAAATTTGTGGTCAATTTTATTCATTATATAAGTTTCTGAATTTTTGAGTTGAGGATACATTGGATCAAGTCTTCTCAAACCTCTATTTCATCATCAATTTCATCCAACGTATATCAAAATTTATTGAAAAATTTCGATTCCAACGCAGTATTATTTCCACATTTTCAGTCACTTATGTTGCTCTGGTTGATAGATTATATGTCTCATATGTTTTTTTCCTTCTCAATTTTGATTCGATCACAATATTACTTCCACATTTTCAATCACCTACGTTGCTCTAGTTGATGGGTTATATGTCTTTTATGTTTTTTTCCTTCATAATTCTTTCTTCGGGATGAAACTGTAACATCCCAATCCCCTAGGGCTAGGGACGTTAATTATTTCTAAAATTTTGGAGCAAAATAGATAGAGTTCTGCCTAAAAGCTGATCATAACCTGGGATTAAAGTCTTATATTAGGTCCTTGCAATAATAACACATAAAAGACATAACCAACCATCTCGACAGCTACATACCGGAGACCACAACTATACGGGCCACATGCACGGAGTACACCCAGTAAACCAAAAGGTGCAGCTCAACGGATCACGTATCCAGAGCACTAGGGTTCACATCCCAAAAATAACTAACAACAACTAAACCAAACTACATGTATTTAGATTGTCAGCTTACTTGGCCATATAGAGCGACAACTAGTCACTATGTAGTACATGAACTACAATAACCAACTACATATATTCGGGAACTTATGAATACATTGCATAACATCATTCAACTCATGATCTATGTATATAACTCCTTATCCAAAGCAAGAATGTGGTTTCAACTCAGCTCACATGAGTCGACTTCCACCTGTCACATTAAGAACTTAGGAAAAAGGGAAATAGAGAGGAGACGGGCTACCACATGCTCAGTGACTGATTAAGGACCCCAAGAAAACCAAACAGTTGCATATAATACTTTTAAGTAATGGTCACCACCACAAAAAAAAAAAAAAAGTGGCTTTTACCAACGGACGTTTAGTGACAAATTACTCTTTCTGTTGGTAAAACTAAGTTTTCCGCATCAAACTAGACTGTTTGTTGGTATTAAAGTTTTGAGTTTTGGAGGAAGGAGGGGTCATAATATTTCCAACAAATACAAAATTATCTGTTGGTGTTATTATTATATTACAGCGATCAAATTTTCTGTTGGTATCATCATATTAACAGCATATGCAACTTTTAAAAAAAAACTTCTGTTGGTACTACGCACACATATTATCGCAGGAAAATTTGAATAGTTGTTAAAAAACAGAACACTATACTAATAATACTTTTAAAACTCTATAAAAAAACTTGTAAAAAACATAAAATTAAAACCTATCTCTACCCACGAAAGGCTTTGTAAAAAGGGAGCACATTGTTCGTTGCCTTTTCCATCTTCATTCGCTACTTGCCTCTAGCTTCGGCTCTGGCTTCCATCTAGTTTCCATCTTCACTACTTGCATCGGGTTTCCATCTTCGTGGCTTCTTTGCGTCTACCTTCTGCTTGCATCCTCTCTTCCTTGTTCGATTCCTAATTTGTGCAGGTAACTCTCCTCTTCCTTCCAACTTGTTCGAATTGCCTTTAGGTATTCTGATTTCTCTGCTCTTTCAATCTTCTCCAAGATTTTAATTCTCACTCAATTATGTACTTGCAGCCTCTTTCCTTCACCATTGGCCGAAAAAATGAGCGTTTCGTACTCTAAATTGAGTGTAAATGCAACGACAATGAAAAATAGTGTTGAATTTGCAATTCCTTTAAGGTAATTTGTTTTCAAAATTCCCTTGAATTAGGGTTGAGTTTTTCATTCTTATAATGATGAACTAGTCTGAATTGTCTTGTGGTTTGAATTTTCTCAAATTTTGCTCTGTGGTTTGAACTTGTTAGGTTTGTAAATTATTAAATCTTGAAAGTGTCTTGTGGTTCTGTTTCCATTGTCCTGTTAAGGATGTTGAGCAGTAGCTGATTGTGGTTCTCTCACATTGGTGAACTGTTAGGAAAAATATTAGAGCAACAATAATAGCGGAAGCGATAGGATGAGTTAGAGATTTAGAATTCAAGTGAATAACAGAAAACAGAAATAAGAAGACAAGAGATTTAACGTGGAAAACATAATGTGGGAAAAACCACGGACGGCGACAGCACCAAAACAATACACTATGAGCAGGAAAGTACACCACGATCACAATCACCTCAGTGATTCAATCTAAGAGCAGACTTACAATCTCTCTCTATTGTAATCTCTCACAAACTACTTTTACCTCTCAATTTGTTTATGAGTACTGGAGTTATCTTAGAACCTAGGCCTGACCCTCCTTTTATAGGGCCTGAAAAGTAGGGTTTTTCCCCCCCTGGAAAAACCCTAGCCGCCGCAGAAAAAACACCCTCAACGCCAAACCCTAGTCGCCAAAACAAGGCGGCAAAAAAATTGGCCGGGACACGACCGTGCCATGTGGTACGGCACCCCCGCGCCACTTTGCTGTTTGCTCCGTCTTCGACTCTTCGTCTTGGCACGCCTGTGTTTGTGCAGCATGGGCTCCCCGTGCCGATACTCGAGATTTTGGGCCATAAAACCCAACAATCTCCACCTTAGACCAAAATCTCCAATCACTGCTTTCTGACTCCGTCATCGCACCTTGAAGGGTGATGCCCCTCCCAAGGGGCAATGCCCCGAAGGGCGCTCAAATACTGCAAATGCCAACTGAGTCCAGGCAATGCTTGAACTTAGCTCTAGGAGATGACTTATATGAACTTTCCTTCATATAACCTGCCACAGTAGATGCCTGCAAGACATAGAGGCCTCCTTGCCTCAAACCCTTCAGCAGAATCCTACTACCCTTTGAGACCTTCAGAACTCCACCTTCAGCTGAATATTTGCACCCTTTGGATTCAAGGGTGACCAACGAGATGAGGTTACGCTTCAAGTCAGGAACGTGACGAACATTCGATAGAGTCTTGACAACACCATCATGAGTCTTGATTTTAACAGTACCAATTCCAGTTGCATTACATTGGGAATTGTTGCCCATGTGAACAACAGTTGAGTCAACTGGATCATATGTTGAAAACCAATCCTTGTGAGGACACATATGATAGGTACACCCAGAATCAAGAATCCAATCAGAATTGCTCCCCCCTTCAGTAGAGGTAGCAAACAGAACGTCACCATCAGAATCAGATTCAGCAAATGAAGTTTCAGCAGGCTCCTGAGAATTATCTTCCTCTTTCTCCTTCTTCTTTTGCAGTTTCCAGCAGTTAGCAATAATATGACCCAATTTACCACAGTAATTGCAGGTCTTACCAGCATGAGGATTTTTAGACTTAGAACGGTTCTTACTCCTATTACCGTTCCCCTTTTCAGTTGTTGTACCCCTTACTGCTAATCCCTCAGCAGAATCAGCATGAATGTCAAGATCAAACTTCTCCTTAGACAACAGGTTTGACTTAACATCTTCAAACGATATAGTATTAGAATTACTATATAGCATAATCTCCTTAAAGTGTTTATAAGAAGGGGTAACGACACAACAAGCAAAATAGCCTTATCCTTCATCCTCAACTTTCACATCTAGACTCTCCAAGTCAACAAGAATAGAGTTAAACTCATTCAAATGCTTTTGGATAGGGGTACCTTCAGCCATACAAAAGGTATACAATCTTTCCTTCAAACGGATCTTGTTGGCGAGACTCTTCGTCATGTAGAGTTCCTCCAGCCGAGTCCAAAGATCCAACGCAGTTGTCTTATCAAGCACCTCTCGCAAGACATGTAGTGCCAAGCACAACTGTATGGCTGAAACCGCTTTCAGCTCCAGTTCCTCCCATTCGTCCTCCGTCAACGACCCACGTCTCTTCTTCACATCTTCAGCCCACTGTTCTTCTGTCATCTTCTCAGGTTTCACGTGAGGTCCCTTCAGAACCTTCCACAACCCGTGTTGAATGAGAACTGCTCTCATCTGCACCTTCCAGAGATTAAAACTAATCTCCCCATCGAATTTCTGAATATCCACCTTCATGATAGAAGACATCCTATAACCAAAGCTCTGATACCACTTGTTGGGGAGATCCAAGGAAAGAGCCCACTTCAACCAAGGTCCATGGTAATAAGCCCAAGTGAGGTTCCATCTTAAAACCAATTGGCAATAGGAGGAGTAGCCCACTTGACTTATATACCATGACTCTTCTTCTCAAACTCCCGATGTAAGACTTCTTTACTCATGTGTGACATTCCCAATAATCTCCCCCGCACACATGAGTCTCTTTCACACTACATCAATGCACAAGCTCCCCCTTGAGTGGAAGCATTTACCAAGGTGTCAAGCCACCACCATCAAGAGCTTATCCATACCACCGAGCCACGCTGCAGCACACGTATTACCACTCGATCAACACCTGCATGTCATTTCACCAAGCTCATTCATGGGGTCCACCATGCCACACCTTTGTCGCCTAGTCGAGCTCACCATCGGAATCGGATTCAGCAAATGAAGTTTCAGCAGGCTCCTGAGAATTATCTTCCTCTTTCTCCTTCTTCTTTTGCAGTTTCCAGCAGTTAGCAATAATATGACCCAATTTACCACAGTAATTGCAGGTCTTACCAGCATGAGGATTTTTAGACTTAGAACGGTTCTTACTCCTATTACCGTTCCCCTTTTCAGTTGCTGTACCCCTTACTGCTAATCCCTCAGCAGAATCAGCATGAATGTCAAGATCAAACTTCTCCTTAGACAACAGGTTTGACTTAACATCTTCAAACGATATAGTATTAGAATTACTATATAGCATAATCTCCTTAAAGTGTTTATAAGAAGGGGGTAACGACACAACAAGCAAAATAGCCTTATCCTCATCCTCAACTTTCACATCTAGACTCTCCAAGTCAACAAGAATAGAGTTAAACTCATTCAAATGCTTTTGGACAGGGGTACCTTCAGCCATACGAAAGGCATACAACCTTTCCTTCAAACGGATCTTGTTGGCGAGACTCTTCGTCATATAGAGTTCCTCCAGCCGAGGCCAAAGATCCACCGCAGTTGTCTTATCAAGCACCTCTCGCAAGACATATGGTGCCAAGCACAACTGTATGGCTGAAACCGCTTTCAGCTCCAGTTCCTCCCATTCGTCCTCCGTCAACGATCCACGTCTCTTCTTCACATCTTCAGCCCACTGTTCTTCTGTCATCTTCTCAGGTTTCATGTGAGGTCCCTTCAGAATCTTCCACAACCCGTGTTGAATGAGAACTGCTCTCATCTGCACCTTCCAGAGATTAAAACTAATCTCCCCATCGAATTTCTGAATATCTACCTTCATGATAGAAGACATCTTATAACCAAAGCTCTGATACCACTTGTTAGGAAAAATATTAGAGCAACAATAATAGCGGAAGCGATAGGATGAGTTAGAGATTCAGAATTCAAGTGAATAACAGAAAACAGAAATAAGAAGACAAGAGATTTAACGCGGAAAACCCAATGTGGGAAAAACCACGGACGGCGACAGCACCAAAACAATACACTATGAGAAGGAAAGTACACCACGATCATAATCACCTCAGTGATTCGATCTAAGAGCAGACTTACAATCTCTCTCTATTGTAATCTCTCGCAAACTACTTTTACCTCTCAATGTGTTTATGAGTACTGGAGTTATCTTAGAACCTAGGCATGACCCTCCTTTTATAGGGCCTGAAAAGTAGGGTTTTTCCCCCCTGGAAAAACCCTAGCCGCCGCAGATAAAATACCCTCAACGCCAAACCCTAGCCGCCAAAATAAGGCGGTAAAAAAATTGGTCGGGGCACGACCGTGCCACGTGGCATGGCCCCACCGTGCCACATGGCACGACCGTGCCACGTGGCACGGCACCCCCGTGCCACTTTGCTGTTTGCTCCATCTTCGACTCTTCGTCTTGGCACGCCCGTGTTTGTGCAGCATGGGCTCCCCGTGCCGATACTCGAGATTTTGGGCCATAAAACCTAACATAAACTAATTTAGGGTTTTGGTCATTTGTGGTCTGTTAGTTAAGAAACATTTATGATATGGTCTCCTTTGTCATGCTCTGATTATAATTTGGGGGTTTGGAAGTGTCTTATGGCTATGTGAATTCACCATAATCAGAATAATTGGATTGATTATTATGGGGGTTTCATTAACTACATTCTAGAATGTGTGTGAAACTGTTTGTGTGTATTTCATGACTGGAATATTAATGATGAACTGCTAATCTCTTGACCCCTTTGTAGTTAGTGCTCCTTGCTGAAAAATAAGAATCTAAGTGAAAACTTTTGTTAGGATTTTTATTTCAATCTCAAACTGTTGGCACAACCCCTAAAGATTAGAGGTTGAAATCTTTGAACGGAGTGACCACAAGACTTCAGTTTCATCAATATGCCTCAAATGTTCAATTTCCTAACTTAGGAATTAGCATTTTTTTAACATTAATCAAGAAGACTCTGAGTTTTGGTAATTATTTTTTTGTCCCTGACATCCTGGATTCTATATTATAAGGTTGCAATTTACTCAAAGAATCACCTCCTGTTTGAGAGATTTGAGGGATTGGATGAATTGGAATAGCTTTATAAAAGATGTCATTTTTTTGGTTGGTTATAAAAGATGTAATTTTAGCTGAATGTAATAGTCTGTTATGGATTCGATGAATTGGAATAGGCAATCTAATATGAAATCTAGATAAATCAAGTTATCTCAAATCTAGATAAATGAAGCTGAAGTGATTAGGCTCAGTCTTAGAAGAGGTGCGGACTCCTGAATGCTCTACTTAGGCACAATTTTGTCAGTGCATAAGGAAATATTTTCTTTTTATTGGAATTTTTTATATATGATATTGTATGTATCATAAATACACCTTAGAAGAGCCTCCAGTCTATGATAAAGATTTATACAAAATAGAGTGCCATCGTGCTACAGATCTAAGAAGACACTCAAGAATCTGCGGAAAGACTCTGTTTGCATAATGCAAAAGCAGAACTAGAAAACATCTGTATTACACTAAAGACAACATAAGGATTGTAGTCAATCTGAAGAAGTTACTTCGGAGTTACAACTAAGAATTATATTCAACTTTTATGAACACAAAGATAATTTTTAGGGATACCTTTATCATTAAAACCTTCAAATTCCTTAAATAAAGGGTGAGTCGAAGTTGAATTTGTTAGCTTATGGGCTAGCGGTGGCATGCTGGCCACTTTGTGATTTTGCTTGGTTATTAGTTTCTTTAATGGGCTTGTTGAGGCCTTCTATGATTTTTGTTTACTTGATTGTTATTCATATCATTACGATATGTGTGGCCATGTTGTATTTCTTAGTTTATCTTACGTATGAGCAATTATGTTATATAATTAAAGGCATATATAATCATTTGTAAATATAAATATCATTTGTAGGGACGTCTTGTTATGGATGTGTTTACGAATAAGAGTTGGGTTAAGTTGAGAAGAATGAGTCGTGAGTATAAGGAATGTCTAGATGCATTCGTTGATCATGCATTTGCAACTTTGCCCATTGACAATAAAATTACATGCCCATGTTCACTTTGTGGCAACTGTTGCTATCATGCGAGAGAAACAGTGAGAGTTGATCTTCTTAAGAAAGCTATGGAAGGTGATTATCAAAAAGGTATTTGGGTTTTACATGGGGAGCACAACTTAACTGATTATGATAGTGATAATGATGCAGTAGACAATGAATTTATTTACGAAAATCATAAGTCATTTGAACATGATATGCATGCAATAATTGACGAGGCTTTTGAACATCATGAGCCTCGTAATAATTCATCATGCCCAAATGAAGAAGCAAAGGGATTTCTTAAGTTAATTGAAGATGCAGGGCAACCCCCTCTATCCTAGTTATGAAGAGTTCAGTAAACTCTCATTTATTATGGAAATGTACAATCTTAAATGTTTATATGGGGTGAGTGATCGAGCATTTGATGCCTTTATAAAAACTCTTCAATAAAAAGGAGCTCTTGCTATAGATTCAACATTACCAGATTCCTTTAAAAAGATGCAAACAATCACTAAGCAATTTGATCTTGGCTATGAGAAGATTGATACATGTGCCAATGACTGTGTTTTGTTATGGAAGGACAAAGCTGAACTTACTAGATGTCCTAAGTGCAGTGCTTCAAGATATAAAACAACAGAGGATAGGAAGGTGATCAAATTAGCTTCTGATAAACGGGTTCCAGTGAAGATTTTGTGTTACTTTCCTTTGGGACCTAGGCGTAAAAGGCTCTATATGTCATCTAAGACATCTTCACTAATAAGATGGCATGCAGAGGGTCATATAGTAAATGGGAAATTAAAACATCCAGCAGATACTAAAGCTTGGAAAGATTTTGATAATAAATATGCAGGATTCCCTATTGATCCACGAAATGTCAGGCGTTGCTAGACAACTAATGGGTTTAATCCATTTGGTAATATGAGCACCAAATATAGTATACAACCAGTTGTGCTAATGATTTATAATTTGCCTCCACGGTTATGCATGAAGCAAGCGTATTCGTTTCTTACATTGCTCATTTCTAGTCCAAAGGCACCTGGAAATGACATTGATGTGTATTTAGGACCTTTGGTTGATGAACTGATTCAATTACGGGAGCCAGGTGTAAAAACATATGACACATCAAATGATGAGATCTTATTTTTACATGGAACCGTAGTTTCTACTGCAACTGATTTTCCCAGATATAGTAACTTGTTAAGTTGGAAAACTAAAGGAAAGTTTGCATGCTCATATTGGAATATTGATACATGCTCTCTTTGTTTGAAGAGAAGTAGAAAAATGTGCTATATGGGTCATCGTTGCTTCTTGCCTGGAGATCATAAATTTCGTCATAGCAAGAAGGCCTTTAATAGAGAGACAGAAACAAGGCCTCCTCCTAAATTACGATCCAGTTCTGATTTGGTAAATCAAATGGAAGGACTTGATGTTACCCAAGAGAAACATCCTGATACCATTCAAAAAAAACAGAAGTAAGCTGGGTGATAAAGTGATGCCTTAGAAAAAGTAGAGCATTTTTTTTCCAACTCCCATATTGGAAACATCTACTCATATGTCACAACTTAGACTTTATACATGTGGAGAAGAATGTCTCAGAGAACATACTAGGTATACTTTTAGGCATTGAGGGGAAGACAAAGGACACTTTGCAATCACATCTTGATTTGAAGGATTTGAATATAAGACATAATCTTCATCCTGTAGAACAGGGGAATAAGACATACATTCCTCTAGCATGCTTCACATTATCAAAAAAAGAAAAGAAGGAATTCATTAGTTTACTCGCTTCTGTGAAAGTACCAGATGGTGATGCAGCAAATATTAAAAGGCGCTTTTTGGATGGTAAAATATATGCGTTAAAAAGCCATGATCACCATGTTATAATGCAACAATTTTTACCACTGGTTGCGATGAAAATGCAAAACAAGAATCTAGGAATTCTAAAGTTGCATTACTACAAGACTTTGAATGTTTGCAAGACCGTGTCATTGTTACACTATGTCGATTAGGCAGCATTTTCTCACCTTCCTTTTTTAACACAATGGTGCATCTAATTATTCATCTCCCATATGAAGCAAAAGTGACTGCACCTGTTGTTTATCATTGGATGTATCCTACAAAAAGATATGTAGCCAACCCTATTTTTACTTCATTTTTTCTAAGAATTAAGCAACATAAAAGTCATGCTATGGGATTTTACTGATTGTCATAGGGATTTAAGAACTTATAAAGGATGTGATCACAACCAAAATTATCCTAAGGGATGCATTGCTGAAGGGTATATAGCAAATGAATGTTTAGCTTCCTGTGCAAGATACTTGTATGGTGTTGAAACAAGGGAGAATAGGTCCTCAAGGAATAACGATGACAGTGAAGGAGAACACAAAGGACTTTCTATTTTCACTCTTAAATGTCATGCATCATCCAAAAAGAAAGGCATTCAAGCTGATTATTCTATAATTGAATAAGCACATAGTTATGTGTTATTTAATTGTGATGAAGTTCAAGCTTATGCATAGCAAGTAAGCATTGCATTTCTCTGCTATTATTATAAAACTTCATAAAATGCATTTCATTAGTTTCTATTTTGTTGCAATTTCAGAGAGCATTTTGGGATAGTTAGTATCGAATGTTAAACTATAGATAGAAACACTTTTGAGATTCATAAAGCAAGATTTCCAAAATGGCTTGAGAAAAATGCAAGTGTTTTATGTATTATTGTAAAATTTATTTAAATTATTAGTCTAACACATTATGTAAATTATTAGATTTGTAGGAATCTTCCTATTGGCTCCTATGTGGCTGATGATTTAAAATGTTTAAGTAGTTTTCCAAACCAATGGATGAAGAGAATGTCTAGGATCACTTGTAATTCTTATAAATGAGAAATAAAGCAGATTCATCAGAGGTATGAGACTCAAAATTCTATTGTTCTGGTGAATTCAATTACAAATGAAGTGCATAATATACCTTGTTATGGCATTCTGACTAAAATAATTGAGTTGATATATCTCGAAGGATGAAGTGTGATCTTGTTCGAATGTGATTGGGTGGACCTAATTAGAGGCATCAAACAAGATGAATATGGATTTACTCTTGTTAATATTGAATCACATTGGATGACAAACGAACCTTATATCCTTGCTTCTCAAGCAGTACAAGTGTTTTGTGCACCAGAATTGAAGCAGAAAAATTAGCATGTGGTGATTGCTAGTAATCCAAGAGATTTATTCAAAATGGAAGATGTTATGCCAGAAGCAGACGTCTTACAAGCAAGTAATTCATCTATGATGTATGAAGATGGATTTAATGATGTTAGAGAAGATATAGAGGGAATCACATTCGATGAGCCGTTTGTGATCTCAATTAAAGCAAATGATCCTACAGAGATGAAATCAGATCATCCTAGTAATGAAAGTGGTGAAGAAGATGCAACACTATATGATTTTGATTCTAATTAACATTATGTATTAGTGATATACGGATTCCAACTAAACATTATACATTCGAGTCTTTACATATATATTTTTTTTGGAAAAATATTTGTAATGTTTTTCATTGGAGTTTGCATTGTTGGTGTTTTATGTGTTTTTCTGAATCATTTACTAATTTATGCCAGCACTTGGGAGGATATTATGTGATTATTATTTGTACTTTTTTAGATCATTGACTTCTATGGGCAAATATATTGGCAAAAAGAAGGTGATCTCAAAGGATCAATTGACAGTACACTGTTAGTGAAAGCCATTTATAATGTAATTACCTTGTTATAAATGTTAACAGTGTTTTACGTTAGTGTAGCATATGTTGAGTTATAGAAAAAACTTGGGATCAAATCAAGCATTACAACGTAGTCCACAATCCAAGCAAGTTTCTACACTTAGTTTGTGCAATGGTGCATCTGTTCGACGCTCTTTATTCTCAAACAAAACTTTCTCCATGGCTAATAGAGTGAATCAATCTAAATTTGCTAGTGGGTTTTATTTATAACATTTTTAATCATCCATTTACCATATATGTTGCTTTTTATTTCCTTCCTTTAATTTTCCTTTTAATTTAGAGAAATGACTATTGTTAGGTGGCCGAAAAAAAGATAGGTCTAACAGTTGCATAATGGTTTGAAATGCTACTAAATATCACATCTTCCACAGGTATATTGAATACAAATGTTTAAATTAATTATTCATTTGTTATTTTTTGATTAACAAGTAAGATTTGCTATTGTTGCTAGCACCTCAACGTAATTCATCGAACGAGCCCACTGAATGATGTAATTGACATCTCGACAATGAAGTCAAGAACTTAGAAACTAGAGTTCATCAATCAATTTCTAGCGGTGAGTTATGAACTTTGTTAACTATGGTGCTGTGTGTATTTTTCAAGTTATTGTTTACGTCGTTTTTGTTTTGTGTGTTGATATTTGATTGCTAAGTGCTTTAATTTACACAACAAGGTGGGAGCAATTTGAACATGATGAATCTGAATCAAAATTATGTGTATCAAGAAAGCCTTGATGCAACACTAGGTGGTTACAATACCACAAACAGGAGGCGAATTCGAGCAACCAAACCTAAGAACGACAAAGGTCATGGTCCTAACAAGTTGAAGGCTAGCAAGAACACTGTGTTGGTCGATGTTAATGAAAATCTTCAACCTATTAGTGCTTCTTCGAGGCAAATGTTTACTTTGATTGGTGTACTTGCACAAGATCCTCGAAAGTTGTCACTTGATTGTTTTGATTAGAGAAAAATGGAACAACAGAAAAAGGATAGCGTTTTAGCACATTAACTCGGAAGGACTTTGAAATCTTCATTTCACATACATAGCACAACTGAAAATCACATTCATCCTAGGTCAACTTGATTGACCCAAAAAGTGATCCATTAACCAAAAAGGATCTTTTTAAACTTTTACAAGCATTATTCAAATGGACTCTCATATGGGCATGAGAGGACTAGACCTAAGGTTAATAAACCAGTCTTAAAACATACCCAGTTAGAGGCACATGAAAGACTTGCTTTGAATACTCTATTTGCCACATAAACTCTTTTAAGTTGGGTTCGGATGACTCAACGGCAAGGCAATATATTAACTAATCAGTATAATTCCAATCTGTAAGTGAACCTATATTCATGGCCTCAATTAGCAATCAACTTGAGCTCTACATGATCACATTGCTGCATGCAAATAGGGAAAGGAATAAGAACAACAATTCAACTAGGCAGCATGTTTAAATAGATTTGGGTAATTAACAATGATAAACGCATCATCAACACATCGGCAATACACTTCACAATTTTGTTGGTTTATCACACAACCTGAACTCCCTTCTAACTGTATCGAACACAATAATCCTCAAAATCATCTCAATTTCAACCCAAACAATCTACCCACTTCTCATGTGTTCTCAATTCATCAAAATTCCATTCTAATTACCAATTCAAATTCAACAAATAATTCGTAAAAATTTATAAATTATTAGTACTTTAGGGAATTAAGAACCACCCACCTCTCTCCAAGCTTAAGGACCTGATTCATTGGTAAGTTAGGCAAATTAGGGCCAAGTTCAAGCCTCTCGTTCCTTGCCGTTCATGACCACGCCTGCTCGTATGCTGCTGTTGTAGCTATGTCCTCCTTCTTCCTCCCTTTTGCTCTCTCGACCTTCAAGCTAGATGCCAGCAGTAGTGTTGGTGGCAACTGAGGGTTTTAAAACCCTAACCCATGAACCCTCATCTCGCTTGGTCCTCGGTTGAGCCCGCTGGTGGAGGTGGCTCCTCAGACAGGCGACTAGCGATGAACCTCACCGCTGGCCTCTCCGCTGACTTTCTCTCGTTCGGTTCCTTTCTCTTGTTCGATCTCTCTATCTCTCTATTCTCGAGCTCGGGGGTCACAGGGTTATTGTGTGAACCGGGTGGCAGGCATGACTGGCACCTTGTCGCCGGTGTGCAGCCCCTGCTAATGCTGCGCCCTTCTCCTCTCTCTCTCTCTCTCTCTCTCTCTCTCTCTCTCTCTTACTCGCTCGCAGTGGTGGGGGTCGTCATGGGCCAAATAGCAAAGCCCCCTTCATGCTTCACTGTTCGCGAAAGCCAAGGGCTTCAACCCTTTTTTGCGCTTTATTTTTATTTTTTTTTTGTTCTACTAATTAACCTAAAGTCACTAGTTACCTAGACCTAAAAATCAGTCCCTATCAATTTTGCTAATCTCATGTGGCTTAGCACTTGACTATTTACTACTTTTATGCATTCACATACCTTTCTAAGTTACAAAATTTTGAAACTAAGTTTTATAAAATTATTCATTCTAATAGACATGGAAATATTAGCCTAATTTTAGTGAATAAAATAAAACATAATTCATAAATTTATTAATATAAGTTGTTAGCCTGACATTAAAAATTCTCATCTATTACATAAAAGAATTTCGTCATCAAAATTCCGAAGTCTAGGGTACAGTAAAATACAAGATTGGCATACACATAGTAGAAACCATCTAAACTCACAATATAATCCAAAATCATCCTTTACAACTAAATGTAGCTCTTCAAATCGACAAAACAAAAGGTTTATAGCATGCAGTCTCCTCCTTGTTGATCCTCTTCAAGTGTCTACTCACTCCATTAAGGCGCCGAGTGCAAATCACGTAGAAGATTGGCAACTGAGTTGGCATATATACCCTTTTCAAACTCATGTTAAAACAAAAGTTAAAACAAAAACCACTTTACATTGAAGCATATAGGTTGGTATCTAAGGAACCTTTTATACTTCACAACTATTGGCACTAATGGAGGTCAAATCAGGTATATAACTGAATCAGTTTCATCCTAAGTATGAAAGAATCACATAATTTTATATTTAAGCCAATTGACCACAGCTTCTGTTTCACTATGGGCTAGTAGGGACACTGCATAGCATCACATAGCATCACATAAATAAATAACAAAAACACACAAAAATGACATAAACTCACAATAACACCATGTAGAACAACATCTCAGCATTCCGCACCCAAGAATAATCAACATCAGTTAACATTACATATATTTAATGAGCAAATCTCTGGGCAACACATGGAGCCATCAGTTAATTAACAAGTAAAGGGAGCAACTCGGAGAAGAAAATGATATGCTAAGAATGTAAGAAAACTCTGGTATGTAGAATGGAAGTATGACAGCACGACAGCAAAATAACCCCAAAACATCAATGGGAATGATCGTATCAGCTAAATAAAAGCACAGCTCTAAGGTCTCCCCAATAAGCCCATCACATAATACATCGTATAAGACAATTTAATTCCATCATCTTATGACACTCAAATCATTCATACAAACGATTATTTGGCACATACTCATTCATAATTCTTAAGGCCAAGAATTCAACTACAATCAGAGACGCACTAATATGCCATTCGATAAAGCACAAAATGCACAAGGATAATCATATGCGAATACAAACTTCTATGGTTATGAGATCATATTATAGAACACATGAGTAAGTGGTCACCGAAACAAAATAGAAGGAAATTAGTGTATTCAAGATTAAACCAAATAAAAAACCAACAATTCCATCAACCCACCTAGATAAAAGTCTAGTGGTTCATCCAACTCAATCATAAACATAACCACACGCAACGGTGTACAAAACAAGAATTTCATACTCAGCAATTCATTCACGAAACACATGAATGATTGCTCCCTAATGAACCTAAGTAAACACATAATCTCGTGTAACACGTATTTCCATATTGATGCCCGAAAACACCTGAATGCACTAATTGTCATGTAAGAGTGCACCTACACAACCATATGTAGATGTAACCCTTCGATTACAACCTATACTCATAGGATAAGTCTTGTACTCTCCTAAAATGATTGGAAATTGGCCATTTCCAAGTTAACAATCATTTTGAAGTGAAGAGAATGGTCTATGGAGCACATATGCCCCTACGTGGTCATAGGTTGCTTAAAGACTCTCAATATGAAAAAAGGGTCCAATCTAGAGACTTCCAGGTTCTAGATCTTAATACTACTTAGGTATACAGAGGTAACATATGCGTCCTTTCCCTAGTAGGTAACAATTTCAAACTCTGTCAGATTCTTCCTTTTGTTTCCTTTCTAGGTGTGTTGGAGTTTGATATAACCAGGTCACCACCAATCCTATAACAAGAATAACATCTTATACGATAGTAAGCATGACACCTACTTAACCCATGAGTAATGGCAGTTGCATGATGAAAAGTAAAGAATCTAACATGCAAATGGCACTAAGCCATCGACTAAGCATAAAATAGTAACAATAGCATACAAACAACAACCACAATCATACGAGACGATGAGGAATACACTTATGCAACAAACAAGAGGGGTGTACCACCATTACTCAATTTAGCACGCATATATATAAAAGTCTCCCTTAATCCCTTTAAACAATTTAGAATTGTGAAAAGGCAGGTACCATCTAGTATGACCTTCAAACATAGGGAATAATCTTTTAATCACTTTCCTAATGGTCTATTATTAGCAAGCCCTGAGGTGTACTCATCTTAGCATATACACATTCACAAATAGCACCCAATCACATATCAGGACACACACTCATGCTTTTAAACCCATGCATTATCGTAGAGTAGATGCTATCTCTAAGTGCAAGAGTAAAACCTAACTCAATATTTAACAAGGTTATCGCATTCCAAAGTCTTTAGATTTTGAAAATGGAGAACAGTTTACCCGTTTCTAGTCTCTTCTCTACCTACTTTTGAGTATGTACTTAAGGGCAAAGAATAAGCCTGGAGTTATCTATTTCCAATCATTTGAGTTCGAAACTAAGTGAACGTTCAATTGAATTGTCAATGGTGCTTGCACAAAGACAATCACTGATGGCGCCAGCACTTAGCTTACTCAAGAGAACACAAGTCATTTAGTTCATATTCTAGCACATGACTCACTTTTTAGGCCATCGGTTTACTCGAATCACATAACAATCAAGAAGTCAAATCAATTAGCATATTAGAAATACATTACACCCTAAGGTTCTCTTTATAACATATCATTACTTGAGACGTACCTAAGCAACTATATAAAAATGCAAGACTCAGGTCGCGACCTGTAGTTGTACGACCTTACTATAATACCATATGTAACATCTCTATCCCCTAGGGTTAGGGACGTTAATGATTTCTAAAATTTTGGAGCAAAATGGATAGAGTTCCACCTAAAAACTTACCATACCCTAGGCTCAAAGTCTTACATTATGTCCCTACAATAATAACACATAAAAGA
The DNA here is from genome assembly GCA_029747015.1 of Carnegiea gigantea. Taxonomy (NCBI): domain Eukaryota; kingdom Viridiplantae; phylum Streptophyta; class Magnoliopsida; order Caryophyllales; family Cactaceae; genus Carnegiea; species Carnegiea gigantea. The sequence goes on along the minus strand of JAKOGI010000667.1, from coordinate 421,700 downwards.
CATAACCAACTAGCTCAAAGGCTGCACGTCGAAGACCACAAGTCTACGGGCTACATGCCAGGAGTATACCAAGTATAAAGATTAATAAAAAGAAAGAAATAAAAGGTACAGCTCAATGAATCACACATCCAAAGTACTGGCGTGTACATCCTAAAAATAATTAAGAACAATTAAACCAAACAACGAGTATTGAGATGGTTGGGTTACTTGGCCATACAGACCGGCAACTAGTCATTATGTATTACATGAACTACAATAACCAACACATATATCCAAGAAATTATGAATACATTGCATAACATCATTTAACTCATGATCTATGTATATAACTCCTTATCCAAAGCAAGAGAGTGGTTTCGACTTGGCTCACATGAGTTGACTTCTACCTATTACATCAAGAACCTGGGAAAAAGAGAAATAGAGAGGGAATGAGCTACCGCATGCTCAGTGAGTGATTAAGGACCCTAAGAAAACAAAACAGTTGCATATAGTACTTTTAAGTAATAATCACAGACAATTTTTATATTTAATATCATATAATAAGCATATAAAGCCACCTATATCCATCAGTCTCTCAATATCCTCCATAACGCAAATGGCGTCCCTTTTCTTCTTTTATTCCACGCATAACAACTCTCAACTTGCATAATCTTGGACTCTTGTAGCTTAGCAATGACAGCCACATGTTACACTTACTTTGCATCACATAACAGGCATAAAGGACTCAATAGCAGGATACCTCAGACTATAATCTAGGCATTGAGAACAATAGGGTATTCAGTTCACACATAAACACTTAACATCAAAGAGTTCAATTAGAGATGCCAGTAGGAGTTCTTTTAGTAAGAAAATAGAATTCAACACATTAAAAGACAAGCACCTTCACTTAAATCAAGGTAAGCACTAACAAAAATAGCCCTATTCATAAGAAAGTAATTTGGAATCCAACAAAGCTCTTATAGAGAGTACACGCACTTTTTCAAAAGTTTACACTAGCATAATCCTCGAATGAGGAGTTTTTAACACATGATGGGTAAGAAATCAGTTTCTGGGGTATCGGATGTACGTATTTACGCTCGTTCTAGTGAGATCATCACTTATATTTCATGGTAACCCTCAAGGCCTCTCATAATCAGTGGACATTTACCCTCGTCAAGGTCTACTAGGGTTTCCACTTCTGGGTCTATTTCGTAGGAATTAGGGTTCCCGCATACCAGGTCTGCTCCATGAACCTGTGTCCAAACGATTAGCACTATTGTCCTAGCCTAAAACATTTCATATACTTCTCACTTTCAGCATGTTTTGCATAGAAGTTTTAATTATATCACAACAATGCCATTTCCAGTTTCAAGAAGGCCCAAATGCCTTAATAAACTCAAATCAACTTATGATAAGCATATAATCATTCATTTCAATAAAGTATGCTTGTAAATGAGTTAATGACCAATTAAGCATTTACGTTTCAAGGAAAGGGATATTGAAACTCATTTTATAAGCCAGTAATTTGCAACTCACGTAGAATTATTTTGACTTAAAAGCACTCAGCAATTTGCTTCAGTAAAGTAGTCATTTGCTTTCGTTTAGTAAATTCCTTTCAATTTCACACGAAAGGAAAATTTAAACAATCTCATAATCATTGCCTGACACTTTATTAAATCAAAGGATAGCGTTTTAGCACACTAACTCCTAAAATGTTCCTCGGGAGGACTTTGGAACCCTCATTTCATGTAATAGCATAGGTAAAAATCACAATTGATCTTAGGTCGACTTGATTGACTCAAAAAGTCATCCTCTAATAAAAAAGATCTTGTTAAACCTTTACAGGCATTATTCACATTTACTCTAATATGGGTACAAAAGGACTAGAATTGAGGTTAATAAGCCAATACTAAAACATACTCAGTCAGAGGCACACGCAAGACTCGCTTTGAATACTCAATTTGCCACTTAAACTCTTTCAAGTTGGGTTTATATGACTTAAATGGAAGACAATATATTAACCAATGAGTATATTTCTAGTCTGTTAGCAAACCTATATTCATGGCCTCAATTAGGCAGTCAACTTGAGCTCTACACGATCATATTACTGCATGCAAATAAGGAAAGAAACAAGAAAAACGATTCAACTAGGCACATGTTCAAATAGATTTGAGCAATTAACAATGATAAACACATCATCAACACATCGGCAATGCACTTCATAATTTTGTTGGTTTATCACACAACCTAAACTTCCTTCTCACGGCACCAACCACAACAATCCTCAAAATCATCCGAATTTCAACCCAAACAATCCACCTACTTCCCATGGGTTCTCAATTCATCAAAATTCTATTCTAATTACCAACTCAAATTCCACAAATAATTCATAAATATTTGTAAATTATTAGTAGTTTAGGGAATCAAGAACCACCCACCTTGTTCCAAGCTTACGGACCTGATTAATGGCTTAACTGGGTAGATTAGGGCTAGTTTCGAGCCTCTCCTTCCTTAACTTTCACGGCCATGCCTGCTGGTACCGCTACTGCTACTGCTGTGTCTTCCTACTTCAACCCTTTCGCTCCCCCAACCTTCAAGCCAGACGCCAGTAGTGGTGGTGGTGACGGCTGAGGGTTTTAAAACCTTAAACCACGAACCCTCATCTCGCGTGGTCCTTGGCTGAGCCCGCTAGTGGAGGCACCTCGGACAAGCGACTGGTGCTGAGCCTCGCTGCTGACTCTCTCTCCCTCTGAGTTCCTCTCTCTTGCTCGATCTATCTCTATCCATTCTCAAGCTCGGGGGTCGCATAGCTGTCGTGTGAATCGGGTCGCAGCCGTGATTGGCACCTTGTCACCGGTGTGCCGTCGCCATGCCCCTGTCCTCTCTCTCTCTCCATCTGGCTCGTCGTGGTTGGGGTCATCGAGGGGCAAAATAGCAGATCCCCGCATCGTGCTTCTTTGTTCGCGAAAGCCAGGGGCTTCAGCCTTTTTTGCTTTTCATTTTATTTATTTATTTATTTTTGGTTCTGCTAACCCAAAGTCACTAGTTACCTAGACTCAAAATCAAGCCTAGTCAATTTTGCTAATCTCGCGCTGCTTAACACTAGATTGTTTATTAATTTTACTCATTCACGTTCACTTCTAAGTAACAGAAATTCGAAACTAAGTTTCATAAAATTATTCAGTCTAATAGACATACAAATATTAGCTTAATTTTAGCTAATAAAATAAAACATAACTCATAAAATTATTAATCTAAGCTGTTAGCCTAACATTAAAAATTCTCGACTATTACAGGAATATACATTAGAAAGTAACTAGAGGAAGAAGGGCAGCAAAATAAAAAACGCCTTGGGTTATTTGGTGGACAAAAATGTAATTAAGTGATATGATATGTGAACTTAAATTTCTCAATTTAACTGTTAAAAAATTCCCTTGGAAAAGACAATCGTTAAGGCAAAAACATATTTGTTTTTAAAAGCCAATGGCTTTGGATATCATCTTTTACTATTTAAACATAATAAGGGACATTTTCCTTCAATTTAATGGGTATTTGGTGTACAGAAGAGTATTTCAGTGGCTCTATTGGCTTCAATTTCTCATTTTTGTATTCCTATGTGTCCGACGTATATAAACTGAACTAAAAAATTACAGCATTTCAGGCCTTATGTCGAAACTTTTGAGGCCTAATTTTTAGACAAAGTGATAATTAATTAGGTGGTAAATGTTTGATGAGCTTTACTTACATATGCATCTTCACTTCATCTTCTATTGCTTTAATGCTGTAGACAAACTACCAAATTGAAGATGTTTAGTTTCTTTAAACTATCAAAGCTCATATGGGAAATTACAATGATTTTGCAAACCATAGATGACATCGTATCCTATCCTACGTGATCGTGGATACTGTAATCCCATTTCAAGAACTTAATATTAGCAGTAGTAATTAAATCATTGAAAGATAGTAGAGGATATGAAATGCAGTGTTCAAAGATTAATCGTGGTCAGTAACTTAAGCAAGTAGTAACTGAACACACTAATCCGCATATTTCCAACATGAGTTTGCTAAAAAAATGTACAACTTAATTGTCAGTTGCATACATGATATGTTTAGTTCTATATGTACATGGAGCAAGAAAGGTAGACCAAACCAACAAACATTGTGATTGTTCCATTTAGTATTTAGCTATTCTATTCGACCAACAGTTATTCAATTCAAACTATGAATATTGAACCATACTTCAGTAATACATCTAATGAGTCTGAATAGAGAACCATACTGAGCAATTGAGTAGGCATATTTACTGTCAACAGAGGTTAAGTTGGCCTAGGGTATTAAGTGAAATAGCAGAAAACAACTTAGGGTTTTGTGTGATATTCAAATCACTAGTCACCGGAAAGAAAAAAAGGACTTCAGACAATCCAGACCATGCATGTGCACATACATTATTTTTTAACGTGGTTGTTGATATCGTCCTCAACGTTGTACGAGACAAATACATCCTTATCTTAGGCATGACTAATGTTAGGCATTACTTGTAAATTTGATACACCTCTAAGTAGTTTCCTTCTTTTCCCATGATACCTCTATTTACCGAAGGGAACTATGTTGGCTCAAGTTTGCTGACGCTGCAAACTCTTTTTGAAGTACACGTATCTGTTGTAAAATTTGAGATTTTTCGCCGTGTGATGTGATGACAATGACATAACAGATGTTGATATGCTCTTGATTGGCTTTGGTTCCATTGATTTGCTCACAATCGTTGATTTGCTTTGATTTGCTTTAACATAATAAGAAATTAAGAAATAAATCTTAGAACCCCCTTCCCACGATGCAACACATCCCTCTCTTTGCCATCTCTGCAATCCTCTTTCTTCTCTCTCACCCCCCTCATATTTCTCTATTTCTTGCCTATCTGTGGATTTCACCAATGAAGTTTCCATAGATTCACAACTAAAACCCCATAATGAAAAACCTTTGAGAATCAAAGTCTCTGTCCTCACGCACTACAGTTCCATCCTAAGATCTAACTCCAACGAAAGTGTATGAGTTCTCCCATGGTTGTGTGTTCAAAAATTGGAGGTCGCAATGGTTGTTGGGCCACCAAAAACTCTTAAAATTGGGTATGCCATGGCAAAAGGTCTTCAACTTTAGCAAGAGTTGTGGTAACAAAATGCTTGATGGTTTATTTCAAAGAGATGCTGATGGATTCCTTCTCCTTTTTTTTTAAGTCCAAAGTATTTCTTTTGTTTTCTTTCAACATTTTTTGAGTTTTGTAATAAGTTTAATTTGTTGTCTTTTGGTTCTTTACTATTGTGTGTTTACTGTTTTCACTTGGCTAATTATATACGCCAATGGGAATTGCTCTGATTAGATTAGGTGCTCCCCCTCTACCATTTAGCGCAACAACATTTTTTTAATTTCTATTTTTATGAAAATTAGCCTGAGGTACACACCCCAGAACCGGACAGAAAAAGACAGAACAATGGAGAAATTTGGTGGAGACGGTGGCATGCAGACATTAGCTACGGAACAAAAACAGAGGAGGAGATGGAGTAGAAGTCTGCTGAATGATGGCTTCGGGTGGAGAAGTAAGAGCAAAAGAGGAGTGCACAACAATGGGAAATGCTAAGTTTAGGCGAAGCTGGCTAATATGAGGAAAAAAATTGCTGCTTGCCCAACTAGATCGGAAGGGAAATTTGGAGATTATATTTGGATCAATGGGAAGAAATTAGTCATGATCAAGGTATACATTGAACTGTTCATTATTGATTTTGCCCATGTAATTTGTAATCGTTGGTTTAGCCTTATTGCAATATAGATTTCATCCTTGGGTCCTCGCTCTTGCGCATTGTTGATTACAATTACATTGTTTATTTCACTTTGGTCATAGCATATTGAGAAAGTCTTCAACTACCAGCTGTTTGTTTCTGGTTGAATATGTGGTACTCAAAGCTAATAATGCAGTTTTTTATTTGAGTTTTCTATTTTGGTGAATGATGTCAAGCTGGGGGAAGATGATATGCTCAGCAACAAAAGCTTGAAGAGGAGGTGGGATGAGATGCACACCAAGCAAAGCTTCTAAAGGACGTGGGGTTTAAATCAGTGGCTACAATCATTATTTCAATTCAAGATAATCCCTATTTCAATTTACTTATTATTAAAAAAAGATTCTATAATCTGTATTTATAATATGGTTTCCACCTCCGTCGAACTCTTATGCACTCACAAAGTTGCCCTCCACATCTCTCCTACATACTCACAAATTAGTAACCATTCACTACGCGTGTTCCCCTCATACGGCATTATGGTTTTGTCTTTAAAAGACTATCAATTCCCCTAATCTTACACCTATCTTATAACCTCCTATTCCATCTCCTACATTGTGTGCAACTTGATTCCGGAGAATACCTCTCGAAGCTCTATTGATGATGACGTGGAATGAAAGAATGGGTTTATCTAACAGCTCGCATGCAACACCTGACGTCCTCTTCTCCAAGCGGCCCAACCTACAAAAAGGGCAACCCGGCGTTGTGGACTGGGGAACGCCTCTTCGACGGTCAAGTCAGTTCAAGGTCCTAGTGAAAGGTTAAAAGAAAGAGTGCAGTATGAGTTCAGTGTATCAACCTACCAACCACTTTTCCGAGGGGGATAGGTGACTATTTATAGTCCATCCGGCAAAAGGGTAAAATTGCAATCTTACCTGAAACGCCTCGCGTGGGCCGCTGGTCTCGGCATGGAAGGGCCGTGAGAGGGAGCACCTAGAGTTGCGCCTTAGGGCCCATTACCCATAGTATAGGCCTTGTCTATGGGTCTAGCTCGGATAGGCCCACTTGGGGAAAATCTGATTTTCCCCAACACTTAGCCCCCCACATTTTACCTGCACGTCGAGCTCGGCGAGTAGTCAGGTAGAATGTGGAGACTGTCCATGGCCATCATGAATCCTAGGTGCTTCGAAAATTGGGCCCTTGTAAGGGACGGCCGAGGGGCCACCATCCATACTTGCGCAGATTTCGATACTTGGACAGCGGGTTTACGAACCGCCTTCCTCGCAAGCATAAAAGGCAACTGATGAGAAAGGAATGTTTAATCCTCTATTTTTCCATAGCAATCTTCCATGGCTTTCCCACGCTCCCTCGATACTAAGGCGATGGTTGAGTACATCGTCCGCCACTTTGCATGGGACCAACATGGGGTTGCCTTTCCCCCATTGCCTCTCCCGAAAGACTTTCAGGCCTTATGCCTAAGCTATGAGCTGGTCGTGGCCAAGGAGGCCGCCGAGTACTATGAACTCTCCGGTGATCTTCTACGCGATGCTTCTGAATGAGGCCAAAAGGCTTGGGGTTTTGCAAGGGCGGGCGCTTCAAGCGTTGGAACCAGCCCTCACCGAGCCCCGTTGGAGCACCTTTGAATCATCAGTTTGGCTGTATGGTGACTGGATTTTCGAAGCTCGGTTCCAGCTAAAGGCTGGATCGGGAGAAAGTTCAGGGGCCGGCCGACAGGAAGAGGGCTCGGAGGTGGAGCCGGAGGGTGAGGACTCGGCCACTGAGAGGGCGACCTCCCCATTTGATGATGAAAAGTAGGGGTGAGGCCGTTGAGCCCATGGATGCGCAGCCTGTCCCCACTAGTGTTCTTTTTCTTTCTTGTCTTTTTTTTTTTTTATTGTATTACCTCTGTGACAGTAATAAAAGGCTGTGCTTTCATATTTTTCTAAATAGCCATTACTTTGTTTGTACTAGTCTCAATTTGTGCTGACTAGATGGCCACGTGTCTGAGATGAATTGGCCATTAGGCTTTAGGGAGCATCTCCATATTCCTAACTTTCCCTATGCCCCTTCTATAAATATAACTTCATATTTCTATACATGATGTTCAGGGTTCCACCGTTCAGGAGGAAGTGGTGTAACAGGAGAGGAAGGAAAACAAAGAACACTTGGTACGCCTATTTTCCCTTTTATTATGGCATGTTCTCCCATCTACGACACTAGGGAGATGGCTGACTATGTGAGGGAATCCTTCATCTAGAGCTGGAGGAGAGCTTCCCATCTGCCCTCGCCCCCTCCCTGAAGATTACTACGTCCTATGCCCACGCTTTTTATTGCCCCAGGCTGAGGGGATCGCGGCCGACTTTGAGCTCCCTGAGATGGTGCAAGCGACATTCTATGTCATGTTATTGAATGAGGCCGTTGAGTTGGGTGTGGTGCGCGGCTTTGTGGCCGAAGGCCTGAAATCAGCCCTGGTAGCTCTGAGGTAGTCAAGTTTTGAGGTCTGCATGAGCCGTGTCGATCACGAACTGAGAGAAGCACAGCTTCAATAACGGGTCGTCGCTGTGGAGGTCCGTGGCTCTTCGGACGTTCAAGAAGAGAGCTCGGGATCACACGTCCCCCCACCCCCATCTAGTGATGAGGAGTAGCCTTAGTTTTATTTTGAGTTCCCTCTTGTATCGCTCCCTTTCTTTCCTTAGGAAGCCCCTTGTGGGGGCTTTTGATAATAACATAGTATTTCATCGCCATGAAGGACCACTGTGTTCTCGCCTTGCGTTACGCGTTGTGTTGAATAATTTGCTCAAGACCCACAAAAATGTTTGCAATTCACAAAAATGTCTGCAATTTACTTTAGGTCAGGATTTCAAGTTATCAGGGCCATGTGCCGAGGTCGGAGTGGCTGGCTGCTTCCTTGTGGGTCGCTCTCCCTTGGGCATCAATCCCCTCTTATTATAAAGGAAGGTGAAATCCCAATAGAACTTCATAACTTTCTCTTGCGGATGAAAAGTGAGGGAAGAGATAAAATAGAGATAGACCTCTTTCCCAGCTTTGCCAACACAGAGCAAGCGACCGAGTACGTTCGTGACCACTTCCGATGGGCACTGAGGGATCCTTCGGTTCCCAACCCTAGGCCGCTTCCATCGGACTATCACGGCCTCTGCCCTCGCTTCGACCTCGAGGTGGCGATGCGGTATGCTCATGATTCCAACATCCTAGAGATGGTATCGATAATCTTTTATGCCATGGTTATAAATAACACTGCTGAGTTGAGTCTGTCATGCAGGCTTACTATGGACTGCGTGATGTGGGCCATGCAAAAGGTGGACAGGGGCCCCGTAGAAGCATGGCTTGGGGACAATGACTAAAGGCTCCAAAGAGCCCAGGCCTCTCGTCCAGCCGGTCCCCTAGCTAACCCCGTATCAACAGGCGGTCCCTCAAGGGGGAGGATGATCTCCTTTCCCTCTGGCACTGCACAGCCGGCGAAGTATGTTAGGGACAACCTTCACCGGTCCGCGAGGGAAACATCAAGCCTTCGTCCGAACTTGCTCCCTTTGTGTTTTGCAGCCTACTGCCCCGAGTTTGACCACATTGTAGCGATGCAGTTTGCACATGCGGCCCATATTCCTAAGATGGTGCAGGCCATCTTTTATGGCATGGTGATCAGCGACGCGGTAAAGCTGAGGCTCATTGGGAGGGAGACCGAGGAGAGCCTGATGTTGGATTTACAGAAGCTGAGATGGGACATCATTGAAGCATGGCTGTTGTCTATTGAGGACAAGCTCAAAGATGCCTAAGTTTCCTCGCATGGTGTAGACAATGTATAACCCTCGGCCGTGCCCCGCGGCGACTTCGAGTCGGAGGGACGTGCCGTCCCTGTTGGGCAAACAAGGAGTAGGATTAGGATTGCCCTCCCCTTGTGCATCCCCCCTATGAGGAGGGCGCATGTAATGGTAGATCCTGCAAATAAAACGTTGGCCCCCCTTTTCTTTCAGGAGCGGACAATTATTCACCTTCACTGCTTATCTTTTATTTTTATCATTTTCATGAATGGGGTTTTGGTTCGTGAGTGCCATGTCTTGATAGTGGACTGGTTGGTGTATGCTTTGGGAAGGGCAGTATACTCTAGTCTGCCTTCTTCCCTATAAAGAGGGCAACGAGTCTTTCTTTATCCCAGCATATCCTGCTCATTCTCCAATCCTTTAGAGAAAGGAGAGAGAGAAGAAGGAAATGTTTAGTTTCTGAACTTCACTAACACTGAGATGATGGCTGAATATGTTCGAGGGACCTTCCGATGGCCTCTGAGGGAGACCTCGACCCAGCGTCCGAGGCCCCTCCCTGAGGATCATCTCATCCTCTGTCCGAATTTTGACCTTAGCGTGGCCACGTAGTACGCTCAGGACTCTAACATCCCTGAGATGGTGCAGGCGATCTTCTACGCCATGGTCATGAATGAGGTTACGGAGCGAGGTATCACGTGCAGAATCACAGCAAAGTGCCTGATGTGGGCCCTGCAACAGCTGCATTGGGGTCCTTTCGAGTTTTGGCTCGAGAACATCGAGTATAGGCTTAGGGGAGCCCGCGTTTTACACCCTGTGAACCCGCCCGCTGACCTCGCATCTTCCAATGGTCCAGTCGAGGCCTCGAGTTTAAGTGATGCTCACCCTGTGTCAAGTGACGAGGAGTAGGCGTAGGGCCTTCCATTGCACTTGCTTTCTGTTCTTGTAGGAAAACTATGTATTGATCTAGTTGTTACAATAATAAAAGATCCTTTTATAACTCGCCTTGTTGAACTGTTTTTTTGCATGCAACACATTGTGACAGGTGGAAGCTCCCGTATTCTGTGACCCCTAACCCCTGCTAGGGCTAGGAACATGGCGATTGATAATGGGGCCGTGTTCCGGAACTCTTAACTGCCATAAGGGCTAAGAGTGTGGTGATCGGCCATAGAGCTATGCGCTGGGATCCTTATCCCCTATTAGGGCTGAGTGGAGCGCCCGGTCCTAAGGCATACTCTAGGAGCTCTTTCATCCCCTACCGGGGCTAAGGGTATAGCAAATGGCCTGAGGGCGCACCCTGGGAACCTTAGCCCCCGCTGAGATTAAGAGTGTAGCGGTCGGCCGTTAAGCCGTGTTTGTTAACCACAAGCATCCATTGCACTTGCTTTCTGTTCTTGTAGGAAAACTATGTATTGATCTAGTTGTTACAATAATAAAAGATCCTTTTATAACTCGCCTTGTTGAACTGTTTTTTTGCATGCACACATTGTGACAGGTGGAAGCACCGTATTCTGTGACCCCTAACCCCTGCTAGGGCTAGGAACATGGCGATTGATAATGGGGCCGTGTTCCGGAACTCTTAACTGCCATAAGGGCTAAGAGTGTGGTGATCGGCCATAGAGCTATGCGCTGGGATCCTTATCCCCTATTAGGGCTGAGTGGAGCGCCCGGTCCTAAGGCATACTCTAGGGCTCTTTCATCCCCTACCGGGGCTAAGGGTATAGCAAATGGCCTGAGGGCGCACCCTGGGAACCTTAGCCCCCGCTGAGATTAAGAGTGTAGCGGTCGGCCGTTAAGCCGTGTTTGTTAACCACAAGCATCTACTGGGGCTAAGAGTGTAGGAGTTGGCCATTAGATCGTGCTCTTTGATCTTAAGCCCCTACCAAGGCTAAGAGTATAGCAATCGGCCATAGGGTCATGCTCATAGACCCTTAGCCCCCATTAGAGCTAAGAGTATAGCGACCTGCTGTGGAGCCATGCTCATACTCTTAAGCCCCCTTGGGGCTAAGAGTGCAGCGATCGGCCATAATTTCGTGCTCATGGACTCTTAGCCCCCACTAGGGCTGAAGTATAGTGACCGGCCATGGGGCCGTGCTTATGGGCTCTTAGCCCCCACCGGGGCTAAGAATGTAGCGATCGGTTGTGGGGCCGTGCTCATAGACCCTTAGCCCCCAATGGGATAAGAGTATAGCGACCGTCCATCAGGGAGTGCACTTGGAGGCCCGTGCCCCCTCGGGCACCAAGGTTTGTCGCTAATGACGTGATAATAACAGGTCGCGACGTGGCATCGGTTAGGAAGGGTTGCGTCTGCTGGGTGTCCCGGGAAGCATGCCCTGCTTCCTCATTCTATATAAGGGCGTGGATTCAGCAGCAATGGTCATTTGTTCATCGCACATTTCAACCACCTAGAGAGAGAAAAGTTTTCGAGAGAGAGGCTCTGCTTCCTCCCCTGTTCCGCATTCAAATTTACTGTAGCGTCTCAAGCTCCTTCCCCTCACACCTTTGAGGGCTTTTCTTAAGTATTCAACCTCTTCTTCAAACAACCCCCTTGAATCTTCATCTTTTGTAGGTGCACCCTTATCTCCCTTCCAAGCATTCGTTTGTTGTACTTGTAAATTATGTCATCGTCTTGCTCATCTAGTGGGGATGTTCCTGATGGGTTGGCCGACCCCCAAGTAGAGGGTCGTCATCCTCAATTCCTAAACCTCCCGACCTTTATTAATGGCCAGGAGGCTGTGGGTGTTCCTCGAAAGAATCAATGAAGGGAACCTAGCCGATTCCCTACGCAGTGCCTCTTTTTAAACAAGACACTCCCTCGTGGTCCAGCTGTAAGTACTCCTCCACTCCTAGCATCCTCAGTCCTGAGGTAGATGTCTTGTATCCATAGGAGATCACCATTGTTGACTATATAACTGATTTCAAGGACGAAGAATGGTGAAGATCAAGTCCACCCCCCGCATCAAGTCTCCAGATGAGCTCTTGGCCGAGGGTACCCAAGGTAATTCCTATTCTGCCCCAAGTTCATCAAAACTGGGGGCCGAGGTGGCCTCCACTAGTACTAGCTCCACTTCGGAAGAGACCTTCTTCTCCTCTTCCTTCGACACTTCGTCGAGGCATTCGTCCTCGGACGGAGAGTCGACCAGCTCCTCATCTTATAAAGGGCCCTCGACTCCGGGCAAGTTGGTAGTTAAAAGAAAAGGTCGTTCATTTGTAGGACAAGTTCCCGAGATTGTGGCAGAGAGACCAGAGTTTCCAAGGGCCCCAACCTGCTCGGACCCTGAGGACGGTCCAGGCAGTCACTTCCCCGACTCCAAGGTCGCTCGTGCACTAAAGAGGACGACCCTCGAGAAGCAATACCTCCTGCCAACCAGGTACACCTTTGTAATCCCCGATGCAGATGCTACAGTGAATGAGTCGCCCGCCAAATGTGTATATGTTTATCGTGCAGCTCTCAACTATGGTCTCCAATTTCCTCTTCACCCAATGATTGAAGAAATTTTGAACATATATGAACTGGCGCCTGCGCAGGTTGTGCTAAGATCGTGGCACAAAATTTGCTCTTTCATCACAACTTGCAAACTGCATGGCCTCACCTGCTTACCACGGACGTTTAATCTCGCGCATACCATCCAGAGGGCCCCCAAGGAGACCGGGGGCCTGGGATGGTATTGTTTCAACAACAGGCCGGGCTTCATGACGGCCATCAAGAAGAAGTCAAAGATGAAGCACTGAAAATATGACTTCCTATTTGTCTGCTGAGAGTCAGGTTAGGGAAACGTCCCTGACTAAAACGAGGGTAAGCCTATGAGGGCCCCCTTTGTGGAGCCTACGACTGAAGAACGAAAAATGGCCCGTTACTTCCAGTTCTATATACGGGTGGATGATAAGCCTCGACCCATCCCTAAGTTTATGGCTTAAGCAATTGAGTCCATGAAGGGCCCCGAGAGGAGGAAAAGAAAATCCAGTGATAGGGAGCCTCTGAATTGGCTCCCTAAATTGATGTTTTTTGGAAACGACTTCTTCCTTATCGCGGCGGGCCTTTTGATCCTTAAGAATTTTTCTAAGGATATTGGTCGTCCCAATACTAGTCAGCTTTTTGTTTGGTGCTGACCTGGCTTCCCTTTTATTTTATGCAGAGCAAGTGCGGGCAAGGTTGATGGTCTTCGAGACCAGGGACGCCACTCCGAAGCAAGTGGCAGCCGACGCTGAGCGCCGGCAGGAAGAGGAGAAGCAATGCGCTATTAACCAACAGGCCAAGAAGGTACAATTTCTAACCTCATTTGCCCCCTTTCCTCTGATCCTTGGTTTGGAGTACTCTGACTAAGTTATTTTTTTTACAGGCACTCCTAGTACCGCGCGAAAAGAAGCCTGCCATCAGCTTACCTGTTCGCAAGCGCCAACGGACTGAGGACCGGCCTGATGAGACCGCAGCGTCGGCTCCTTCTCATGCAAGGGAAGCAGGAACTGAACGTCTGCCCCACGACAATCGGGAAGTCGGTCAACTGGGGATCGCACCCCTGGCCTTCAGGAACAGACCGCCCCCTTTAAGACCATGGGGAATGTTTCTCGAGCCGTCGGCGGTTCTGCCCTGAGCGCGCAGCGGCCATCCACCAATTTCATCAAGGTGGATCCCACGGCCAAGCTTTCTCTTGTCCAAGAGTTGGTTAAGTCCTGGGACTTGGGGGCCTCAAGTACCTTGGATTCCCCCAAGATCACTGAGGAGGAGGTGACAATGGTTGACGCGCTCACTCGGGGGGTGATAGCCGCGGCGAAATGTCAAAGGCTGGAGGCGCTGGCGACCCAGTATCAGCGATGCGAGGAAAAGCTCAAGGCCGATCTGGATGCCTGGGAGGCCGAGAAGAAAGATCTGCAGCGCTAGCTAGAGGAGGCGCTCGCAAAGGCTGAGGCTAAGACGACCGTGGGGGTTGAAAGGGTGGCCCAAGCCAAGGAGTAAGGCTATCAGCAAGATCGTACTGACACCTTAGAGTATTTACACAAGGTCTTAGTGACGTTGGCTCAGGAATTTCAGAAGGATAGCTATTTCGAAGCCTACCTCCACTACGTAAATAAGCGTCAGCAGGCTAAGGACTAGGGTCGAGAGCCCGAGGAGGTGGAATTTATTCCTCCTCCTGGTGAAGGTGAAGGTGCAGGGGATGAGGCAGCTAACCCCCTGGATGTTGAGGCCGAGGCTTCTGAGGAGGAGCGTCACGAGGATAGTGGAGAGCCTGATGTGTAACCCCCCTTCTTTTCCTTGTACTCCTTTTTTTTTCTTTTATCGAGATTGTACTCATATTTTATTAATGAAGAATTGTTCATTTATGGTAACCAATTTCTCTCGTTGATCGTACTTATTCTTTCGTTTTAGCTTGTATTTTCGTTCTTCATGTGCCATAGGGTAGCAGCCTTCAAGTGAAAGAACAAGTGATCTATCATTTGGCTAAGGAATTCATAACTCGCATTTTGACCGACCGGGAGGCCGCAGTTATCGACCCCTTAGCCCCCATTGGAGCTAAGACTGTAGCGACTGGTCATAAGGTCGTACTTAGTGACTCTTAGCCCCCATTGGGGCTAAGAGTGTAGCGGTCGGCCATAAAGTCGTGCTTAATAACCCTTAGCCCCTATTGGGGCTGAGAGTGTAGCGACCGGCCATAAGGCCGTGCTTAATGACCCTTAGCCCCCATTGGGGATAAGAGTGTAGCGATTGACAATAAAGTCGTGCTTCATGACCCTAAGCCCCCGTTGGGGCTAAGAACGTTGCCACCAGCCGTAAGGCCGTGCTTATGGACTCCTAGCCCCCATTGGAGCTAAGAGTGTAGCGATCGATCATAAGGTCATACTTATGAACCCTTAGCCCTCATTGGGGCTAAGAGTGTAGCAACCAGCCATAAAGTCATGCTTAATAACCTTTAGCCCCAATTAGGGCTAAGAGTGTGGCGACGGGCCATAAGGTCGTGCTCAGTGATCTGTAGCCCCCATTGGGGCTAAAAGTGTAGCGATCGGCCATAAAGCCATGCTTAATGACCCTTAGGCCCCATTGGGGCTAAAAGTGTTAACCGGCCATAAAGCCGTGCTTAATGACCCTTAGGCCCCATTGGGGCTAAAAGTGTTAACCGGCCATAAGGCCATGCTTAGTGACCCTTAGCCCCCATTGGGGCTAAAAGTGTTAACCGACCATAAAGCCGTGCTTAGTGACCCTTAGCCCCCATTGGGACTAAGAGCGTAGCAACCAGCCATAAGGCCGTGCTCAGAGAGAAGGAGGGTTGTGTATGAGGGCGAGCGTGGCCACTGTGCGCTTCTAATTTTATTACTTGTAATCAAGGAATACATGTCCGTGGGGGGAAAAGAAAAGCATGAGCCTAAGTATAATACTTTCTTAGGTTGCTACTATGCCAGGTTCGTGGTATGGGAGAGCCGCTAATAGTCTCAAGAAGATACGTTCCGGGACGGACTTGAGAAGCAATTTTATATGGGCCTTCCCAATTGGCAGTGAGTTTTCCATGTTCCCCCGTACGAGCTACGACATCCATGCGCCGTAGAACGAAGTTGCCAACATGAATCGGTTGTAGTCGCACGGAGCAATTGTGTAGGCGTATGATGTGGAGCTCATAGAGGGCCTCGCGAAGGAGAGCGTCGCCACGGATGGAAGGGAGGAGGTCGAGAGCTTCTCGAAGCGCTGTATTGTTCAACTCTTCTTGGAAGGTTATCATCCGTTGACTGTGGAGGGCGACCTCAATGCGGTGAACAGCCTCAGACCCATAAGTTAATATGAAAAAGGTTTCACCAGTAGCGGTTTTCTCAGTGGTGCAGAGGGACCATAGGACACCGTGCAGTTCTTCCGCCCATTTTCCTTTTGTGTCGTCAAGTTTCTTTTGTAGGCCATGAAGGATAGATTTGTTGGCCGCTTCGGCCTGGCCGTTAGTCTGAGGGTGAGCCACAGAGGTGAATCGAGCTTGGTAGCCCAAACTGCTTAGATAGTCTGTGAGTCTATTAGTGTCGAACTGCCAACCGTTATCAAAGATGATGGCCTGAGGGATGCCGAAGCGAGTGATGATGTTCTGCCAATTGAACATTCGCACTTCAGCGGTGGTTATAAAGGCTACAGCCTCGGCCTCTACCCATTTGGTAAAATAGTCGACCACCATGAAAAGGTACTTGCTTTGTCCCGTAGCCTTGGGGAAAGGGCCGAGGATATCCATTCCCCATGTGGCAAACGGTAGGGGGTTGACGATTGGCATCATGAGGGTGGAGGGGACGCATTGGATGGGGGTGAACTTCTGGCATTTATCACAGGTTCGCACTAGTGTCATGGCATCTTTCCACAAGCTAGGCTAGTAATAGCCAGTTCGAATGGTTGTCAGCGCTAGGGTACAGCCTCTGGCATGTGTGCTGCAAATGCCATCGTGTAGCTCTTCCAGAATTATTTTCCCTTCCTCCGGGATCACATAACACAAGAGGGGTCGGGCGAAAGATATCTTGTATAAGACCCCCTCATATAGGATAAACCAGTTTGACCTCTTCTTCACTCTATCCACCTCTTTGGGATCTGAGGGAAGGGTACCGTTAGTGAGGTACGCACGGATAGGATCCATCCATGTCGAGCTTCTGAACGACAACACTTTGTGTAGATCAATGCTTCTCTCCGTCAGGGTCTCCCACTGAATGTTCTTGGGCTTCCCATCATCGGATGAACTTACCAGTTTAGACAGGGCATCTGCCTGTCGGTTCTCAGAGCGAGGGATGTGTGTGATTGCAAAGTGTTTTAGTAAGTTAGTCGCCTCCCGTACCAGCTGAACGTATGTGACTATGGTATCATCCTTTGCTTTATATGCGCCATTGAGCTGGCTGATGACTGACTGAGAGTCAGAGAAGGCCTAGATAAAATCTGCCCCCGCTGTGTAACATAGCTCAATTCCCGTGATGAGGGCTTCGTACTCTGCTTCATTGTTAGACGCCTTGAACATGAACTTCAAAGCGTGCTTGTATCGTACCTCGGTGGAACTTTTAATGATTAGGTCGGCCCTGCTCCCATCCTTGGTGGATGAGCCATCAACATACAGATTCCAAGGCTGCGGGAGCAAATCACCTTCCTCGGCTGGCATCACATTCTCGGCCAAAAAGTTAGTTAACGCCTGGGCTTTGATGACCCGCCGCAGCTCAAAGGCCAAGTCATAGTGTGACAGCTCGGCGGCCCATTTCAAGAGCCGCCCTAAAGCATATAACTTCTAAAGGACGTTCTTCAAGGGTTGGTCAGTTAGGACCAGGACCTTATAAGCTTCAAAGTAGGGCCTCAGCTTTCGACTGGCTATCACTTGGGCATAGGTAAATTTCTCTATAAGGGGATAGTTCGCTTCCGCCCTTGCCAAGGTGTGACTTACATAGTACATAGTGATCTGCTCCTTAGCCCTTTTCAAAACGAGGATAGCGCTGACTGCATGCTCGAAAATGGCCAAATACAGAACTAGAATTTCCCCCTCCATGGGGCTGACGATCTTGGGCAACTGAGCTAGGTAAGTCTTTAATGCCTGGAAAGCCTCTTCAGCCTGCTGGTCCCAACTGAAGTTGGCCCGCAGTCGTAGGACGCGGAAGAATGGTTGGCACTTATATGTGGATCGGGACATAAATCGGCCTAAGGCAGCTATACAGCCAGTTAGGTGTTATACTTCCCTTACACTCCGTGGCGACTTCATGTCGAGCACGGCTTGGATATTATCTGGGTTAGCTTCGATTCCGCGGCTACTGATCATAAAGCTAAGAAATTTGCTCGACCGTACCTCAAATACGCACTTCTTGGGGTTAAGCCTCATACTGAAGGCCTGTAGTATATCGAACATCTTCCTCAAATCATGGCCATGATCCCCATCAGTCTTGCTTTTTACTATCATGTTGTCGATGTAGACTTCCATGGTCTTGCCAATGAGGGGTTCGAACAGTTTGTTGACTAAGCACTGGTAAGTGGCCCCTGCATTCTTTAATCCGAAAGACATCATCTTACAACAGTGGAGGTCGTGGTCCATGATTAACGCCGTCTTTTCCTGATCTTCTAGTTAGAGGCGTATCTGGTGGTATCTGGAGAAGGCGTCCATGAAACTCAATAAGGCGTAACCGGCCATGGCATCCACCAACCTGCCGATTTTCGACAACGGATAGCTATCTTTTGGCAAGCCTTGTTCAAATCTGTGAAATCCACACACATTCTCCAAGTTCCGTTGCATGTTTTCACTAACCCCACATTCGAGATCTATTCAGGGTATTGGCACTCTCAAATGAACCCAGCTTCTAGCCACTTCTGTACTTCGGCATTTGCAGCGGCCGCTCTCTCTGGGCCCATATAACGCTTCTTCTGGATGACCGGCCTATGGTGAGGGTCGACGTTTAGTCGGTGTTCCATAACGGTCGGGGCGATTCCGGGCATTTCCTCAGGTCCGAATGCAAAAACATCTTTGTACTCCCGTAGGAAGGAGAGTAGCGATTGCCCATTATGGGCGGCCATATCTCGACCCAACTGAACTGTGCGTTTAGGCCGTCCTTCCTCAGGTGGACCTTGTTCTATGTCACCCGAGGCCTTCGGTCGAGGCCGTGAGGGTTCCGCTGAGGTGAGGGTGCGGATGACCAATGCTTCCGGGACCATGAGGGCTGGTCCGGCCCTTGCGCGCTTCTCCACCTAGGACGGCCCGCTAGGCTCGTGCTCCCTTAGGGATCTGATGCTCACCAAGTAGCACTCCCGGGCCGTCCGTTGGTCCCCATGCATTTCACCGAAGCTTTTGTCATCAGCCTCGAATTGGAGCTGGAGAAGGTATGAGGCGATAACGGCTTTAACTTTATGAAGGGTTGGACGTCCTAGGATCACATTGTAGGTTATGGGCACGTCGACGACCAAGAAGTTGACCTCTAGGTTTTTGGATTTGAGCTTATCACCAAAACGTATAGGCAGGCGGATTATCCTAGTAGGATTCACCTCCTGCCCACCGAAGCCTAGGATGGGTTGCACCAAGGGGACGATGTCACGTCCGGGATCCGTCAGCTTCTTCAAGCAATCCCAGGTTATGATGTCAACAGAGCTACCCATGTCGATCAGAATTCGCCATACGATTGGACTTGCTATCTTCATCTCAATGACTAAGGGGTCATTGTGTGAAGAGGCATATCGCGGGGCTCCCTTTCCACCAAACACTGTCGTCAACTCCGTTATGCGGGGCCCTTGCTCAGCAGTAAGTACCTGTTGTACACTTCTAAGTTGAGCTTCCAAGCCGAGCGGGTCATTCCTTTGGCGTGGCCCCTAGTGATTGTGGCCACGACCTCCGTCAAACACTCCTCATCCCGCGATTGGGGTTGCGCGAGCTCCTATTCTCGTTGAAGGAATCGGGGTCCCCTCTTTAAGAATCGGTCAATCTGGCCCTTGTCTGCCAATTCATGAAGGGCCTTCTTCAGCTCTCGACATTCAGTAGTGGTGTGTCAACTTTGTTTATAAAACTCACAGTATTTCCTGACATTCTGCGGCTTAGGGGGTGCAGTCATGGGTGGCAATCTTCAAAGTATAAAATGTCCCCTAACCTCCATGAGGATGCTTCTGGCGTCAATAGTAAACCGAGAGTCAATTGCCTCGAACTGCGAACTCCTTTCCCGGGGGTCGGGATTCCTATCACCACGATTAATCTTCTTCTCTTCGGGATTCCTTGCCTTCTTCGAGGCATCGGAGTTGTCGACGCAGATCTCTATGGCGCGAATGAAATTTGCGGCCTTTCTCAGGGCCTCAGCCAATATGGTCTCCTTCTGTTCCGCCAAGGAGAATTTGAGATGGCAACTCCTAAGACCATTCAAGAACAAGGTGTATGCCACCCCGTCTTCCAGGTCCGGAATCAGCACCGCTTCTTGATTGAAGTGTTTGACAAATTCAGCAAGGGGCTCTTATGGCCTCTGCTCGATTTTGAACAGGTGGATACTGGTTCTCATTTCCTTCCGACTGGCGATGAATTCGCTAACAAATTTGTCAACCAGGTCCTAGAAACAAGTAACGCTTCCCGAGGGCAGACCATTAAACCATGACTGCGCCACTCCCTTTAATGTAGCAGGGAAATAGCGACAATAAGCGACATCGTCTACGTTCTGCACATACATTTGCACCTTGTAGACCCCCAGATGCTCCTCCAGATCTGTCGTTCTATCATAAAGGTCTATCGTCGGCATCTTGACTTTCCTGTAGCACGGAGCATGGATGATTTATACACTGAACGGGGTGGAGAAGGGGAGATCAGCCGGCCAAGCGGCTGTTCCCGACACCTTGATGGGGGTTTCAAGATAGGGCTCCACCTCAATAACAAAAGGACTCTTTCTTTCCCAGCCTTGCCTTGAAGCTCTGGCGGGCGACCGATCTCTTCTGTGCAGCTCTTGGCCGCGGATCTCTCGCGGAAGACTGCATGTGTGAGCTCAGTGGGAACGTCGTTCCGAGCTAAGCCGATGCCTGCCCAAGACCTCCCCCCGAGGCCTGGAAGTCTGCTCTTGCTCCTCGAGCTGGGCGGTTCGCCTAGAATGGGTTCACAGGGAGTGGATACAGTTGTAGATCTGGCCGTTGCCCCCAGTATGGGGCGGCCACTGGGTCTCGCTGCCGCGCGTCGACCTTGTTGTTTTGTATAGGGCCGACCGCTTTGGCCCGACCGAGATACCTCCCTTTCCCGCTCTGTATAACAAGGGGATGGTACCCGATCCTACCGGTGGGATGGCTCGCAACCATCGGTGGGTATGTAATCAAAGTGGGGAGGGCGGCCTGACCGAGTTCGCTTCCTCCATCTACCTGTTCCCATACCTGCCGACCAAAAGTGTCCGTCGTGGTGGTCATAAAGCTTTTCAGTGCATCCATCGTGACGTACGCTTTTCTCTCGGGAGGAGGCGGGCTAGCTAGCCGAGGGTTTGCCCCAAACTCTCAGAGGTGTCCTGCACCTTCAGAGGCACAGTGGTATTAACTGCGGGGGCCATGTCCCGGCGAGTTTGTGCTCATGTTGCTTCGCTTACCACCATTGCTACAGCTCTTTCCCCACAGACAGCGCCAATCTGATTCCGGAGAATACTTCTTGAAGCTCTGTTAATGATGACATGGGATGAAAGAACGGGTTTATCTGACAGCTCATGTGCAACACCTGACTTCCTCTTCTCCAAGCAGCCCAACCTGCAAAAAGGGCAACCCCGAGTTGTGGACCGAGGAACGCCTCTCCGACGGTTAAGTCAGTTCAAGGTCTTAGTCAAAGGTCAAAAGAAAGAGTGTAGTATCAGTTCAGTATATCAGCCTGTCAACCTCTTTCCCGAGGTGGGTAGGTGACTATTTATAGTCCCTTCGGCAAATGGATAAAATTGTAATCTTACCTGAAACGCCCCGCGTGGGCCGCCGGTCTCGGCATGGAAGGGCCCTGAAAGGGAGCCCCTAGAGTTGCGCCTTAAGGCCCATTACCCATAGTATGGGCCTTGTCTATGGGTCCAGCTTGAATGGGCCCATTTGAGGAAAATCCAAGTTTCCCCATTCAATATTATTTCCACATTTCCATTCCCCTATGTTGCTCTGATTGATGGGTTATATGTCTCATATATTTTTTCCTTTCTTAATTTCAATTCCACCACAATATTATTTCCCCATTTTCATTCACCTATGTTGCTCTAGTATGTCGAATATGTTTTTTTTTCCGTCTTATACTTTGTTTGGGACTGAATATGCATTAGACAGTAATCAGAGGAAGAAGGCACAAAAACAAAAAACGTCTTGGGGTATTTGGTGGACAAAAGTGTATTTAAGTAAGTGATATGATATGTGAACTCAAATTTCTCAATTTAATTAGTAAAAAAATTCCCTTGAAAAAGACAATCCCTAAGGCCGAATACATATGTGTTTTTAAAGGCAATCGCTTTAGATATCTTCTTTTACTGTTTAAACATGATAATAGATGTTTTGGTTTAATTTAATGGGATATTTGGTGGATAAAAGTGTATTTCAACGACACCATTGGCTTTAATTTCTATTTTTGTGCTCCCATGTTTCCAACATATATAAATTGAACTAAAAAATTGCAGCATTTCATGTTTTATGCCAGAACTTTTATGGCCTAATTTTTTGACGAAGTGATGATTACTTTGGTGGCCAATGTTTGATGAGCTTTTCTTACATATGCATCTTCACTTCATCTTCTATTGCTTTAATGCTGCAGATAAGCTACCTAATTTTTTGACGAAGCGATAAACATCCTTACCTAGGTGATCATGGATATTGTTGGGTTTTTTTTAAAAAAAAAGAGAAAGGTCTGACAATAGAGAATGAGTTGCAGGCTATGGCTTATGCATTGAAAGATAGATTACACGATTTATCATCAAATTACAGCAACTTAAATAGCAAAAGCAAATTGTAACCTAAGATCATGGGCTAAAATCCAGCCACTACTTAAGCATGATCTCAACAAATAACAACAGAAAAAACAAATGTCTAAAAATAGAAGCACAACTAATCCTAGAAACTAGGAGCACAACTCAGAAAAGAATCCAAAAAAAAGATATCAGCACATTGCAGTAGGTCCTGAAGCAAATGTCTAACACTCCTCCTTGCTTTAGGAACTGCAAATTCCAATTTTCTATCTTAGATGCTCAAACCTAGTGGTTGGGAGTGGTTTTGTGAACAAATCAGCCAATTGATTTTCAGACTTGCAGTAGATGAGACTTACATTTCCATTTTTCTGCACCTCTCTCATAAAGAACAGCTTAATGTCAAAATGCTTAGTTTTTCCATGAAAGACTGGATTTTTTGAAATGGAAATTGCAGCTTGATTATCCACAAACACATCAGTAGGTTCAGCTTGTTTTATATGCAGATCAACCAATATTTTCGTCAACCATAATGCTTGATTTGCAGTCGATGCTGCAGCCACAAACTCCGCTTCTGTAGTAGATTGTGTCACAAAATCTTGCTTCTTTGAGCACCATAAGAATATCCCTGAACCAAAGCTGAAACAGTACCCTGAAGTACTCCTTATGTCATCCACATTTCCACCCCAATCACTGTCCAAAAAACCATAAAACCTGAAGTTTTGATAGTTCTTAAACTTGACTCCATAATCAGTAGTACCTTTGATGTGCCTGAGTACTCTTTTTACTGCCTGTAAATGCATCTCAGTGGCACAATGCATAAAACGAGATAGAAGACTTACTGCAAACTGAATATCAGGCCTAGTTGCACTAAGGTACATCAAGCAACCAGTCAAGCTTCTGAAGTATCCTTCATCAACTTGACTTGTACCATCTTGCTTACATAACCTTTCTTTTGGATTCATTGGCATGCTCATCGCCTTGCACTCATCCATCTGAAACTTCTCGAGAATTTCTCTTGCATACTTCTTCTGGCAAATAAATATTCCATGCTGGTTTTGTTGTACCTCCATGCCAAGAAAGTATGTCATCAGTCCAAGATCGGTCATCTCAAACTCCTGCGTCATTTCCTTTTTGAACTTCTCAACCAAATGAGTGTTGTTTCCTGTCACCAACAAGTCGTCAACATAAAGAGAAACTATGAGAATATCATTTCCCTTATGTTTCACATAAAGAGTGGTCTCAGACAAGCTTCTTTTAAACCCCAACTTCAATAAATAATCATTAATTCTGCTATACCAGGCTCTAGATGCATGTTTAAAGCCGTAAAGAGCCTTCTTTAGCTTGTACACCTTGTTCTCTTCTCCTTGCACTACAAAACCATCAGGTTGCTCTACATATATTTCCTCCTCCAAGACACCATTCAAGAATGCAGACTTTACATCTAAATGGAAAATTTTCTAGTCCTTTTGTGCTGCTATAGCAAGCAATAATATGATTGTTTCTAGCCTTGCAACAGGAGCAAAAGTGTCAGAATAATCAACACCAAAAATCTGAGCATACCCCTTCACAACAAGTCTGGCCTTGTATTTGTTGATGGATCCATCTGCATTCAGTTTTGTTCTAAACACCCACTTTACTCTAATGACTTTTCTGTCTTGTGGTTTATCAATGAGTATCTAGGTTTTGTTTTTGTTGATCATTGACATCTCCTCATCCATTGCATTTCTCCACTTTGAGTCTTGAAGAGCTTCTTCAGGTCCAGTAGGATCATATATTGCCACGTTGCACCTTTTATAGATTTCTAAAAGTAGCCTTCTTCCTCTAACTGGTGGATCATCTTCCACTGCATCAAGCCACTGTTTGGGTTGCTGCTCTTCCTGCTCTTGTTCTTCCTATTTAGGGACATTATTTACTTCCTGTAAGAATCCACTGGTTTTTTGTGAATGGGAAGAGTTACTCCAATCCCACTGCTCATTCTCGCAGAAGTGGACATCTAGAGTGATTATCATCTTCCCAGTTTGAGGATGATACACTCTATAGGCTTTAGACACTGTGCTATAGCCCACAAAGATTCCCGAAATGGCTTTTTTGTCAAGTTTGTCACGCTTGACCTACGGAACATGGACAAAGCACAAGCAACCGAATACTTTCAAAAAGCTTAATGAAGGTTTATAACCATACCAAGCCTCAAATGGAGTTTTTTCTTCCAAAGCCTTTGTTGGAAGTCGATTTTGGAGAAAGACAGCAATATTTGCTGCTTCTGCCTAGAAAATCTTAGGCAAATCCTTCTCATGTAGCATGCACCTAGCCATTTCATTGACCGATCTATTTCTCCTCTCACTTACTCCATTTTGTTGTGGAGTGTAAGGAGCTGTAAGTTGGTGCTCAATGCCTGCTTCGTCACAAAACAGATTGAATTCTGTTGATGTGTACTCCTTTCCATTGTTAGATCTCAAAAACTGAATTTTGCATCCACTCTGATTTTCCACCATATTCTTGAATTTCCAGAATACACCAGCAACTTCTGATTTGAACTTCAAGAAGAAAATCCAGCACATTCGCGTAAGATCATCAATGAAAAGAATATAGTAGAGGCTACCTTGCAGGGATGGAGTTCTTTGAGGTCCTGCAACATCAGTGTGTATTAGTTGTAGCTTTTGTAAAGCTCTCCATGTTGACTTAGGAAACGACCTCCTACATTGTCTACCAAATTGACAAGCACTGCAATTTGACAAATAATCAGCAAAACTCGGTAGCCCCTTCATCATATCCTTCTCTATCAATTTTAACATTCTTTGAATACGACAATGACCCAGCCTCTTGTGCCAAGTTTTGGTAATATCAAGTTTTGCAGCGTATGCTATATGTTCACCCTCCGTTGGATCAAATGAAAAACTTCTGCTTTTCATTTTTACCCGCAAAATCTCATTCCCAGGGACATCATAAATGTGGCAATATGGGTTTTCAAAGAGCAACTTGTATCCTTTTTCAAGTAATTGGCCTACACTCAATAAATTCTGATCTATCTCAGGTACATAAAGAACATCCGAAATTGTTTTTGTACCTGAGCTTGTTGTAATTGCCACTGTCCTTTTTCCTTTAGCGAGGATGTATCTCCCATCTCCAATTCTGATCTTTGTAGTGACGGTAGATTTTAACTCCTTAAAAAGAGCCTTATCATAGGTCATGTGATTTGTGCAGCCGCTGTCAATAAGCCAACTCTCAGAGGTGCAAGTATTGCTTGAAAAACACTTTGCCACAAAGATGTAATCTTTATCATCTTCATGAGCGACTTGAGCATGAACTGAAGAATCTAGTTCATGCTTTTGGAGTTTTCTGCTACAAATGATAGCTTCATGTCCGAGCTGACTGCACTTGCTACACTTTGCATCTGGTCGCTTCCAGCATTTAAATGGTGGATGTCCTTTTTTGCCACAGTGTCGACATGGTGGATAGTTCTTCTTCGTGGCATTCCCCTTGGTTTGGGCCTGGTTGTTTGAATATATTTCACTGGTTGGTGCCTGATTCCTTTTGAAGCTTTTCTTGCCCTTCCCTGCATCATGGTGCTTTGCTGACAACGCTCCTTCTACAGCACCATTTTGTCTCATAAGCCTTCGTTGGTCTTGAGCTGGCATGTAACAACTCTGCCAAAGTGATCTTGGACAAATCCTTTGTGTTTTCCAAGGCACTTATTGGAGCTTCATAGTGCTCAGGCACAGTCACGAGCATCTTCTTTACAATTCGAGAATCTGCAAATGTAGTACCTAGTAGCCTCACCCTATTGGCAATGCTCAACAACTTATCTGAGTATTCTTTGACTGTCTCATATTCGTTCATCTTCTGCAACTCAAATTCCCTTATCAAATTGAGCACTTGCATGCCTTTGATTCTTTCATTTCCAGCATATTCATCTTTGAGATAATCCCAAACAGCTTTTGCTATTTTAAGGGACATGATTCTTATGAAAATGGTTGTTGAAACAGCAGCAAACAGACATGCTTTTGCCTTTGACTTCTTGGTTCTTTTCTCTTTGTTGCTTTTGATCTGAGCCATGGTGGGATTGTCTAGCAGCGGAGGTATTTCATAATCCTCTTCCACAGCTTCCCAAAGATCTAAAGCCTCCAAGTAAGCCTCCATTCTCACTGCCCAAAGCTGGAAGTTTTCTCCATCGAAAACAGGTGGAGCTATTCATGATAGGCTGGTTTCTGAATTCATTTTCCCTCACTGTTTTGTTTCTTTCACAGACCCCTTAAGAAGAAAGCTCTGATACCACTTTGTTGGGTTTTTTTAAAAAAAAAGAGAAAGGTCTGACAATAGAGAATGAGTTGCAGGCTATGGCTTATGCACTGAAAGATAGATTACACGATTTATCATCAAATTACAGCAACTTAAATAGCAAAAACAAATTGTAACCTAAGATCATGGGCTAAAATCCAGCCACTACTTAAGCATGATCTCAACAAATAACAACAGAAAAATAAATGCCTAAAAATAGAAGTACAACTAATCCTAGAAACTAGGAGCACAACTCAGAAAAGAATCCAAAAAAAAGATATCAGCACATTGCAGCAGGTCCTGAAGCAAATGTCTAACAGATATTGTAATCCCAATTCAAGATCTTAATAATAGCAGTTATAATTAAATCATCGAAAGAAGGTAGCAAAATAAATGTCATAAGGATATTAAATGCAGTCTTCAAAGATTGACCGTGGCCAGTAACTAAGGCAAGTAGTAACTGGACATCTTATCTGCATCTTTCGCACATGACTTTGCTAAAAAATGTACAAACTGATTTTTGCTTACATACAGGATGCGTTTAGTTCTGTACATACTGGCGCTAGAAAGGTAGACCAGACCAACAAACGTTGTGACTGTTACATTCAGTACGTCGCTATTGTAGTCGACCTATAGTTATTCACTTCAGAACTGTGAATATTGAACCATACTTCACTAATACATCCAAAGAGTCTGAATGGATAGTCATACTGAGCAATTGAGTAAGCATATTTGCTATCAGTGGAGGGTTGAGTTGGCCCAGGGTATTAAGTGAAATAGCATAAAATGAGTTAGGGTTTTATGTGATATGCAAATCATTTGTCACTGACCAGGAAAAAGGGACAGTAGAAAGTTCAGACCATGCATGTGCACAGACATTGTCTTTAAGGGGGTGTTGATATCGTCTTGTGCGTTGTACAAGATGAAAACATCCTGATCTTGGGCAACACTCATGTTAGGCATTATATTTAAATTTGATACACCTTTATGTATTTTCCTTCTCTTTACAAGATACTTCTATTTTCAAAAGGGAACTATATTGGCTTAAGTTTGCTAATGTTGCAAACTCTTTTTCAAGTACGTGTAATAGTTGTACAATGTTTATATCATATTGTTATATGCGCCTTCTGGGAGGTGCTTTGAAATTAAAATTGTCAAGATCCTTGGTGCTTAACTTCAAAAAATAACCTTTGAATGGTTAAATTCAAATCCACCTATTTTGTATATGGTTAAATACAAGTAGTTTTGTTTTAAATTACAAAACGCAATTCACATTATTACGTACAAGAATGTAATGCTTTGTGTTATGTGGGATACAGGTCTCCATCATAATGTCACTTAAACCCATGTGGATTCACCTTCACTAAAGGTGTTATCAAATGGATTCTAAATTTGTATACGACATGTAAGCTAAATAAGTACAATACACTAATTTTTGGGGTCCATGGGTATAATACGTATTGAATCTAGTAGTTTGTCATCTTTTAATACCTTCTATAATGCATTTTCAATTCATCACCTTGTATAATATTTTGTCAACACCATGTTTGGATATTATTTGGGGAGCTGAAGAAACATTAATATTTAGGGAAGGAGTGGAAGGGGAGAGAATGAGAATGGGATGATTTACATTTCTCCCCAAGGTTTTGATTGGGTTTTTTGGGGCGGGGGCGATGATACTTTTTTTCTATTAGTTACATTTACAAAGATCTATATTGGAAGATCTATTTTTGACGTTTCAAAATGTTGTTCATATTAATAAGCTTTAAAATTGAATTTAAGTGTTGATACACAGTATTCATGAAAATTTAATCCCGTTTAATCAATTTGTTTAGAAAAATTTATATTTACATAACATATATACATCCTAAAGTAGTATTTGACAATAATTCAGCTTAAATTCCATATGATTAGCTGGATAATGTCATAGCGCAACTTGAGATCTCAGTGCTGAAAAAATTGTCTTTTTTTTTGTGCATGACAGTGATGGCCACAATGATTTAGTCCATTTAGAAATAACTGCAGGTGCAAATTGAGAGAGTAGCAATGGAATTAAGTAGAGAGTAGTTCCATCATTCTCTGAAATTAAGGTTAGGAATGCCTAATATTTTTCAATATTGTTTTAGCATCACTAAGATGCCATAGATGGCAACACATGACTTTTTTGTCTTTTTGTTTTTGTGAGTGTTGAAGACATGGGACATGCCTAAAATTAGACTTCTGTTAAATAACTAAATTATTCTATTAGTGATAGCGAACAAAATGTTATGATTAATGGATAGAGGCCCAAGCTTTTTCCCCCATGATCAATGTTTTATAGGAGATCATTTTGGACTACCCTTTTCTTCTTGGAAGGGTATTCAAGGTTTTTTCTGGTTTTTTTAGGGAGGAGGGGTGATACTATTTTTTCTGTTTGCCATTGGATACCTCCCTCAACATTGTTCACTTTAGGGTACTACATTTGAGAATCATTTGTATTACATCCCATTTTCATTATCATAGGATTTTATTTTTCCCAATTAACTATTTATAAGATATGATAAGTTGTTTAAATAATCTATCCTCCTTTAAATTACAGTAACAAAATTCGTATGCATTTTGTGTGCTATTACTTCAGAAATTCTCATATATTATATGTACTCTAAACATGATTGTATTTTGTTTTTTCATTGGCATACTTATAAGATAATTTGTTGGTACACAATGAACCCAACTCTAACACTACCATAACAAAACTCACATGCCATTTATGTCAAGGGGAAATTGAGGTTGCTAAGGTGACACATGACAGAATAGGTGAAAATGGATCACTTTGTTTCAATTATGTTTCAATTCCATTCTACCTAGAGTGATTATGAATTCTCTACATTTATTATTTTTAATGCATTATTGGTAGTGTTTTATAATAATGCACATTTTATATTTCCACAAATTAAGTATTTTATGTAATCATTGATTTGTATGCAAATATGTTGTAATAACTATCTTTGGAAGTAATTGTTCAGTTGTTAGTGTACATATATAGATCTCTATTTCATATTTCCAATCCAATTTCCAATTTCAGGTAACATATGTAAATATACTTAGAATTTCTCACACACAACTTCCAGTTGCAAATATGTTACACCTCTAAAGCATGAGTTGTTAAGATTGATGATAAGCAATCTTGATTTTTCATGGATGCTACTTTATATTGATTTATATTTAGTACTTTCAATCAAATTATAATTTATTCAAATATATATGTAGTACGAGACATTGAATCAAATTTTAATTTACACTAAAGCATGAAATGTTAAAGCATGCATTGCAGGAGATAGATTTTAGATATCTTTATGATTGACATTGTTCATTATTTGTTATTTTTAATGCATTATATGCACGCTAGTTTGTAATCATTTTTATTTAATATTTCAAATCCAACTGAAATTTATTATAATTAATGGATAGCAAGATATATTGGATCGAATTTCAATAATTGGGAATTATTGTAGAACTGTAGCATATTTAAATTTCATATTTCCATTCTACGTGAAATTCAAGCACATGTGTGAATACGTTGGGAATTTTCCCCTTTTTGGTGTACAACTACAGTTTTTGTCTATAATGTGGCCTAAACGATCATTACCCAAATCCACACATTATAGGAGACATTGGAATAGATTCTCCACTCCAAAGCCAAACTCTTCCACTATAAGATACAATAACAGTTTCCAATTACCCTTTCATACGTAAACACTTATCAATATCTTATTTTTACTCATGTTCATTTTATAGTTCTAATCTATAGTTTGCTCTCGACATACATTAAGCAAGGCTAACTAATTTTCTTACTTATTCTTCAGTTGTAGCTATTTTTTACATATCTGCCCTTGATATTCATATTCATTGAGGTTAGTCTGCCATATTACTATATCATTATGTTCACAGGTCATTTTTATTTTTCTATTCCTTTGCTTTAAAATTTTCTTGTGGGAATGTTATGCACATATAGTTTGTTACTTTTTTGGGTACTATAACGCATATATTTCCCACCAAAGATGAATTACGTTATACGTTATAAAAAGATAGCGATATTAACACAAGAACTTTCACCCATCTTTAAAGGCACCCATTGAGTATATCTACACGTGAATTAAAACCAAAATTTGATAGACATACTATACTTACCTTTGGTTAAGATGGAAAACTTTCAATGAATAATGAGTTCTTTGTCAAACAAGAGGAAGTACAATTTTCCCATAATTTACCCCCCAATACACATTCTTCATCAAATTCTCAATATTTTCATATAATTGATTTCCTAGGTAGAAACAAAAAATAACCTGTGTCACAATGGAATCTAAAAATCAACATCAAAGAGAATAAGAATGACAAGTAAATGACAAATGACGAACATCAAATACAATTAAATCCAATAAATTACGCATGCAGTTGACAGAGGACATTGGTCATTCCAAAAATCCACGTATCCCTGGAATTGCTCATGAGGTGAAAAACTAAAATTTTGAATAGAGATCAAAATTTAGGGTTTTCAAATCAAAGTGGCATTCTCTCCCATATTTAAAAATACAAGTTAGACCCTGTATAAAATTTGCTAACCAAATAAATTAACAAATTCATGAGATGTTCTCATAATTTATTTATTTTTCAAAATCAATTCAAATTTTAAAGTTAATGTCAAATACCATTTTCCATATTATTTTTTGGCTAAATATATCGCTTTGTTAGAAATGACGGTTTTGCAAGTTCATCCCATTTCATGTTTTTTTCTTTAGTGGAAATGCTTTATTAGCAGTCTATTTGATACAATTTATTACCCAAGCATAACTACATAGAAATATTGGCATGATCCATATATAATTTGAGTTCACATTATACATATATGTTGGTGTCAACTGTTTAAGTTGAGTCCATGCATTACTTTGATACTATTTATATACGTACATACATTATTATGTGATGGATTTATACTTTAAAATTTCATAGGGAAAACCATGTTTCTTTATTTATTTTCTTTATTTAAGCTTTAATAATTATGTCATAATTTACTATATGAAAAATTACTCTTTTATATTTACACATTGGACACACGGTATACAAATACATAAACAACTACACTAATGTTTAAAATGAAATCCCCGGGTTATACGTTGGTTGTTACAAATATTATCATAATATTTACAATGTAAAATGTATAGATATATAATTAGTAATTACTATACTTCATGCGTTTGAAAGATTGTTTCCATCTCTAGATGCTACCAATAGTACACATCCAAAAGAATTCCTTCATCATAACAAATCTATTCACTTTAAACATGTGTTAATGATGAATGTGTATGTTTTCTTTGCAATCTAAATTTGTCCTCTTTATGAGTGAAAAAACCGCAAAATGTTTTCATATGCCTAAGCCCCCCGCCCCCAAAAGAAAAAAGAGCATGAAATGAAGGAAACTTCTATACATAATCATAATGTGCAAGTGACATTTTGAAAAGCAATTAGTTACATCCACATATCAAAAAAATTAAAAAACCCTTCATAATATCAAAATTTGTGACACTCCTAAGAATCCTTCACAAATGTACACTTTACAGTTACAAACCGTAAAGGGGGGAACCATTGTCATATAGTCTATGTATGCAATTATATATGCTTCATAAAAAACAAAATGATGAAATTTTACCTAATAATGCACATAATTTTTACATATAGGATACACGGCACACAACTACACAAAACAATACACTAATACTTACAACGAAATGCGTAGGTTATACATTGGTTATTGCAAATATTATAATAATGTTTACAATGCAAAATATGTAAAGATATAATGAGTAATTAGTATTCTTCATTTGTTTGAAAGCTTGTTCCCATCTCTAGACACTACCAATATTACACATCCAAAAGAATTCCTTCACTATAAAAAATCTATTCACTTTAAACAAGTGATAATGATGAATGTGTATGTCTTCTTTGTAATCCAATTTTGTCCTTTTTAAGAATGAAAAAACTATGGAAGGTTTACACATGCCCAAGCTCCCACCCCAAAAAAAGAAAAGAGATCATGAAATTGAAGAAACTTCTATACATAATCATAGTGTGCGAGTCACATTTTGAGAAGCAATTAGTTACATTTACATACCCTAAAAAATTACAACACCCTTCATAATATCAAAATTTGTGACACTCCTAAGAATTCTTCATAAATGTAAACTTTACAATTACACACCACAAAGGGGGGAACCCATTACTAGATAGTCTACATATGCAATTACATCCGCTTTATTGAACAACAAAATGATGAAATTGTATCTAATAATGCCCACACGTTTTCTGAAGTAGTGATAGAAACTCCGATCGAAAGTGGTGAGAGCACTATAAATAGGCTTCGAGCTGGACTTACTCGACAAAATACAAGATAGAGGACATTTAACTAGCTTAATCTAGATCACTCACAATTGGAATTCACTGCAGAACATAAGCGCTATCAGTCACAATCCAGAGAAATTAAATTAGCAATTGCACATAGCACTCCACCTGCAAGAAGGTTCTTAAATCGTTGTAATTTTACGAGAACTTTGGTTTCTTGTGGCCATTGTCAATTGACCATGTGGTTGCATGAGAGAGACGCAAGAGGCAGTGTGTCCCAACCTTGTTTCATCACATACTGTCAAAGTATGTTGCTAGCATGGCCCCCTCCTCCTCCGTTGTTACACACATTGTTGAATCAACTCAGTTTTCTTGATAATATAAGGATGTATAACTCCATATCATCATTCACATCAATGAGTGAGCTATCAATTTGTAACACCCCCGACCTCAGGCGGGTCATGTTACACGCCACATCCCCTGGGAAAGACTGTTAAGGCAACTTGCTTAAACCTATTTGAAACATAACATAAGAGAGAGACTCAAAGTTTAAAACTTAAGCTAATTGGGCCTTGAGTTTAACCCTAGGGCTAGAAATGCTAGAATTTTCTTAATTTCTGGGGCAAAACGGCCAGACCCCTAAAAACTGACCATTTCCCAGGTTTAAAGCCTTACATAATAACCCTGCAATACATAATGGTCAATGTTCACGCGGCTGGAGAAAGACTCTACTTGCACGCCCGGAGAAACATAACATAAGAGAGATTTTTCAAATTTAACAAGAAGTCACTATAACCATAACCTTAGTTTAAAGGGCTACGAAATTAGTTCATAAAAGCAAGTCCGGTTGACTCCACCATCTGACACATACCCCTCTGTTTAAAGGGAAAAAGTAATGGGGATGAGTACCAACGCTCAGTGAGCCTTCGGAAACATACTTCATACATATTAACTTACGCGCCGTAATTCATTTTAGTTGAAGAGCTTTCACATAATAACATATCAAACCATAAACCGAGTGAAGGAAAAATCATACCCAGGCTCACTAGAACCAAGCAATGCGTTGACTTACCCACGCATAAACATACATACTGTTATGGGGACTGAAGGGAAAATAGTAACATAATCACGCATGAGGAGACATACTCAGAGGTACTGTTACTGCCATCCCGAGTCGGCTTACTCGAGCGCAATATCCTTTCCGGAGATCACATGGGAATTCACCCCATCCGAGTAATCATCATACCATCCCTTTAGAAGAAACCATAATGCGTTGACTTAACATAATAAAGTTATGCAAACCCGGAAACATAGCATAAAAGGGGTTTTACGCATAAGTTTCACTTACCGGAAATCATACATGATAATCACAGACTAGCTTAGAGGTACTTTGTTACTGCCATCCCGAGTCGGCCAAACTCGAGCGGCAACATACGCCTATCATACTATGCTGAGACGGACTTCGGGAATCAAACCACCATCCCTGAATCTATCATAACGTAACATATATGATACCAGGCGGGAACTAAGCCACCATCCCTGGGTCTCAGACTTAAGCTTAAAGTTTCTAGAGCTCCTCTACGTACACATAGACATAAGCATAACCATACGTTCACATACATACTCATATTGGTTCATATATAGGTCTTAGGAACTTATGAAATTCATATACATACATACTTAGTAGATAAACATGCTTATACGTATTCATATATAGGTTTTATGAACTTAAAACATAAAAACATAATATACATACATACTTCGTAGACAAACATAGTTATACGTATTCATATATAAGTTTTATAAACTTAAAACATGAAAGCATAATACACATACATACTTCATAGACAAACATACTTATACGTATTCATATGTAAGTTTTATGAACTTAAAACATGAAAACATAATTTCCTTACGACTTTAGCTTTAGGCAAATAACAAGAAAGGCCTCTTAGAAACATGGTGAGTGTACTAACTCACGATTCAAAACTTGGTAGTTACTAGCGTGCACTTGAAAGCTAGGATTCGTAAATAATCACCTTCAGTTGCCCTTTTAACGCTCATTATAATCCTTCAAATACAAGCGATGAACATGATACAAGCCAAGTTTACTAATCTCATAAATCGATTTCGTGAATGGTTTGAAAGCTTTTCATAATCGAATCAAATTTGCTAACGTATAAACTAACTTGTAAAATACGTTTACGAATTCGTGAAACCACGTCGTTTCTAATTTAAAAGCTTCGTATAAACGTAATACATTAATTAACTCGCAAAACGATCTCCTTTTAGACTTAAAAGCTTCTTTTAAGGGCAATAAGTTGGTTAATACTTAAAACGACTTTACTTTAAACTTCAAGGTTTCTTATAAAGGTAACACGTTTACCAAATGTAAAACGACTTATTTTCTAACTCGAATGCTTCGTATGAACGTAATAAGTTTACTAAACCGTAAAACGATTTCGTTTTCAACTTAAAAGCTTCTTAATAACGTAATACGTATGTTAGTTTGTAAAACGACTTCGTCCTGAACTTACAAGCTTCTTATAAATAAAATAAGATCTGTTAACACGTAAATCGGTTTCATAAGTAACTTAAAAACTTCTTACAAACATAGAAGGGTTTATTAAATCGTAAAACGACTTAATTCCAACTTAAATGCTTCGTATAAATATAATAGGGTTGCTAAATCGTAAAACGATCTCGTTTTCAACTCAAAAACTTCTATAACATAAAACGATTACTAACTCATAAAACGACTTCGCTTTTTAGCTAAAAGCCTCCTTGAAATGTAATATGTATGCTAAATCGTAAATCGCAACTCGTTTGAAACATAACGTGTTTAGTTAATGCTTAATTCAAACTAAGTTCGAAGCTTAAGGCTTCTCATAAACGTTATAAGTCTATTAACACATAAATCGACTTCCTTTGCAACTTCAAAGCTTCTTAAAACGTAATAAGCTTGTTAAGTCTTAAAACGATTTCGTTCCTAACTTCAAAGCTTCATATAAACGTATTACGGCTACTAACTTGCAAAATGACCTCGTTTTTAACTTAAGAACTTCCTATAGACGTAAAACGTTTGCTAGTTTGTAAAACGACTCCATTATTGACTTAAAAGCTTCGTATAAATGTAATACGTTTATTAACTTGTAGAACGACTTCACTTTAAACTTAAAAGTTTCTTATAAACGTAATACGTTTACTAAATCGTAAAGCGACTTCGTCTTTAACTAAAAAGGCTCTTTATAAACATAATAAGGTTGCCTAATTATAAAACGACTTTGATTCTAACTTGAAAGCTACGTATAAATGTAATAGGGTTGCTAAATCATAAAAACAACTTCGTTTCTAACTTAAATGCTATGGTTAGCAATAATGTAAGCTAGATTCAACGAAAACTCCATTTTTAAAGCATCTAACAATCTTTCAAGAATATATTGGTTTTGCCCTAGCATAGCAATGTTTAATTCATTTGCTTGTCCACACATATAATCGAATTCATACAATAACAATCCAAACTACCAATTCAGTGAACTAATTCATATAACTATCATTCGAAATCCTTAAAATAGGAGGGATTAAAGATCCACCCACCTCGAATTCAAGCTATACACGTGAGAATTGACTGGATTGAAGTCAAAAATCGAACTCCACACACCCAGAAGGTCCGCTGACTTCGCGTGAGGTTCGACCACCACCGAACCGAAAACCCTAACTTGTAATTTTTGAGAAATTAAGCACAATTAGCATGAATTGAAGGGAATTAAACCAAGGATTCAATTTATAGAGGCAAGAGTGTTCGAATCTCACCGTGCATGCGCCGAATTCGCCGGTGTTCGGCCGGTCTTTCGCCAAAATCAGCCCAACCGTGGTTGATTCTCGTCCCACCGCACGGAATCAAGGCCACCGACACCTGGGTTGGTTGGGTTCGCGGCAGCAGAACGAAGAAGAACAGGCAGCAGGGCCAGGGTTTGGGACTTAGGGTCATCGCGGGAAGAGGAAGAAGAAAGGGAAGGCCATGGGGGTCGGGGTCATGCAGAGGGGGAAGGAGAAGCAGGCTCTCAGGGGGTCGACTGGCTCAAGGCCGGCGACCGGCTCCGATGTGCCTGGCGGGAAACGAAGAAGGAGAGGAAGAACAGGGGAAAGCAGAGCAGGGGAACGGGAAGAAGAAGAAGAAGAGGAGAGAGAGAGAACTCGGGAGGGGGGGTGGTCGCGGCATTGAGAAGGAAAAACAAAAGCCACGAGCGGAAATTACTAAGTTACCGCTTATTCATGTTCGATAAC
Source organism: Carnegiea gigantea (assembly GCA_029747015.1). Taxonomy (NCBI): domain Eukaryota; kingdom Viridiplantae; phylum Streptophyta; class Magnoliopsida; order Caryophyllales; family Cactaceae; genus Carnegiea; species Carnegiea gigantea. The sequence goes on along the minus strand of JAKOGI010000667.1, from coordinate 383,905 downwards.
GCTAGTCTACTTCGTAACCTAAATTCTAAACTCAAATCGATAATATGATCCTTCATCAACTATTCGTTCTCAAATATCTCTAGGTTTGATTTATTAACATCGAACTATTTCTAAGGTTAACAACCTAATCGTATTTGGGTTCATAATCGATTTAGTACTCATTAATAACCGTTAATAACGCTAATTAAAGTTATCGAAAGATTTTCAAAACTAATAACAATAACATTATTATTGGCGGCAAAACTATTCTTTTTAATAAAATCAATGCTCACATGGACACATAGAAAATAATTTTAGCTCATATTGCTAATAAAATACCGTTTTTATAACGTAAAAGGTATCAATTGCTAAATCATCAGTCGAATCTCCAAATCTCTAATCCTAAACCGAAGTACTTAATATAATCGCTCGTCCAGTTTCTCACCCTTGATTATATTAAGGATCGATTTAGTAAATTACAGAACTGTTACTAGGATTCAACAATCTGATCGTATTTGGGAATTGCTTTGGTTGGAGTTTCAAGGAATCGAAGGCTTGTCTTATTACACAACTTTAGGAAATTTATTTTTGGGGATCTAAAGTTGAATAGATCGATAACTTGGGCGATATGGCAGTTGTAGGTTTGCGGATATTAAAATAAAATTTTCCAACCCAACAGGCATGATATTCGATATGCAAGTACGATAGAAATGCGGGTCTCACATTTCTCCCCCACTTATAAAAAGTTTCGTCCTCGAAACTTATACGCTTTGGTCTCATGATGCGAAATAAATCCATATATACTTATATAAAAGGAAGTACTTAAAAGAAAGATTTCTTACCGACTTTCATTCACGTCATGGAGTTATGAGATTGGTGGAGTCATTTCTTTGCTTGGAGATTGTTGCCGCCTTGCCTACTTACTGGCTTAGTCCTTTGATTGGCTTGCATGTTTTCCTGTACTTTCTTTGGACATTGGTTTTGGTAATACCCAATCTCTCCACACCCAAAGCATGCCCCAGTTAACCTTGCACAAGGCCCATTGTGGAGCTTGCCACATATATCACATCGAGGCCTTGGCTCATATGGAGGGCGGTTCCTTTCAGGCCGTCGACTGGAATTAGACTTCCTCCCATTTCCACGCACCTCTCCTTGTAAGCTCTCAACTTCGCGCTTCCCTTTTTATTGCATAGCCATCTCAGATGCCTCAGACTCCTCCATAACACGCTCCACTTTGATGGCTTTTTGGTACATCGTTTGGAGATTTGGGAATGTTAGTGCAGCGATGTTTGTTTTTAACTTGGATTTGAGGCCTCTCTCAAATCGTTCCATTTTCATTTTCTCATTTGCCACTTGATGAGGAGCAAACCTACTCAATTCATTAAACTTAGACATATACTCAATAATCGTCATTTTTTCTTGCTTTAGGTCCAAAAATTCCTGCTTCTTAGCCCATTTTACCTCCTTAGGATAGTATTTTTCATCTAATAACCCCTTGAACTCTGGCCAAGTTAGTGGTTGTTCGCCTTCTTTTGGCTTAACCATATCCCACCAAAAGCTAGCATCTTTCTCAAATAAGTGAGCTGCGAACTTCACTTTATAATTAGCAGGACACTCCATAACCTCAAACAATCCCTCAATCTTCCTCTTCCAGTGCTCATACTGAACTGGGTCCGGTGCTCCGTCAAACGTAGGTGGCTTAAGCTTCAAAAATTTAATGTGCATCTTCATCCCATCATTTGGAGGCGGAGGCGGAGGGGGATTTTGCCTCTCTTCCGACATATCGTATACTATCTTAACTCCTGCACTCGTAATAAGACGCTAGGTCACTTATGTGCACCATATACATATATTACTTATAGAGAAATTTCCATCAACCTCCTCCTAGTAAGCTTACAACAATTAAATACTTAACACTTAACACTTAATATACAACATACATCGCATAGCACATAACACGTAGCACATAACATATAATTACTAGCACATAAAAACATATCGGCGAGTCAAATCTCATTTTCTCTTATCATTTTATAAAACCCTATAGCTCTGATACCATCAAATGCAACACCCCCGACCTCAGGCGGGTCATGTTACACGCCACAGCCTTCCCCTGGGGAAAGACTGTTAAGGCAACTTGCTTAAACCTATTTGAAACATAACATAAGAGAGAGACTCAAAGTTTAAAACTTAAGTCACTATAACCTAATTGGGCCTTGAGTTTAACCCTAGGGCTAGAAATGCTAGAATTTTCTTAATTTCTGGGGCAAAACGGCCAGAGTTTCCCCTAAAAACTGACCATTTCCCAGGCTTAAAGCCTTACATAATAACCCTGCAATACATAATGGTACTATATAACACCAACATCTCAACGGCTACACGCCGGAGTCCACAACTCTACGGGCCACACGCCCGGAGTATACAGAGCTTTCTATTTTTCATAAACTTTACAAGAAGTTAAATAATTACATAACCTTACAACATATTCAATATTACATAATTACGTCACAATCAAACCAAGCAAGTCCATCTTTGTTGTACTCCACGCATTAGTCACATACCTGTAGATCTGGGGAAAAAGGGGAAAAGTAATGGGGATGAGCAACCACCGCTCAGTGAGTAAACCCTCTCTCCCAAAACATACTTAAAATACATATTAACTTACGCAAGCCTTTCGTAATTCATTTTAGTTGAAGAGCTTTCACATAATACATCATATTCGAACCATAAACCGAGTGAAGGAATAATCATACCAAAAGGCTTAACTTTTAGAAGAAACCATAATGCGTTGACTTAACATAATAAAGTTACGCAAACCCGGAAACATAGCATAAAAGGGGTTTTACGCATAAGTTTCACTTACCGAAAATCATACATAGTAACATAATCACGTAGATGAGGAGACTAGACTCTTAGAGGTACTTTGTTACTGCCATCCCGAGTCGGCCAAACTCGAGCGGCAATATACGCCTATCCGGACAGACATCATACTATGCTGAGACGTAATTTCATACTTAGACTTCAGGCGGGAATCAAACCACCATCCTTGAATCTATCATAACGTAACATATGTGATACCAGGCGGGAACTAAGCCACCATCCCTGGGTCTCAGACTTAAGCTTAAAGTTTCTAGAGTAGCTCCTCTACGTACACATAGACATAAGCATAACCATACGTTCATATACATACTCATATTGGTTCATATATAGGTCTTAGGAACTTATGAAATTCATATACATACATACTTAGTAGATAAACATGCTTATACGTATTTATATATAGGTTTTATGAACTTAAAACATAAAAACATAATATACATACATACTTCATAGACAAACATAGTTATACGTATTCATATATAAGTTTTATGAACTTAAAACATGAAAACATAATACACATACATACTTCGTAGACACACATACTTATACGTATTCATATATAAGTTTTATAAACTTAAAACATGAAAGCATAATACACATACATACTTCGTAGACAAACATACTTATACGTATTCATATGTAAGTTTTATGAACTTAAAACATGAAAACATAATTTCCTTATGACTTTAGCTTTAGGCAAATAATAAGAAAGGCCTCTTAGAAACATGGTGAGGGTACTAACTCACGATTCAAAACTTGGTAGTGACTAGCGTGCACTTGAAAGCTAGGATTCGTAAATAATCACCTTCAGTTGCCCTTTTAACGCTCATTATAATCCTTCAAACACAAGCGATGAACATGATACAAGCCAAGTTTACCAATCTCATAAATCGATTTCGTGAATGGTTTGAAAGCTTTTCATAATCGAATCAAGTTTGCTAACGTATAAACTAACTTGTAAAATACGTTTACGAATTCGTGAAACCACTTCGTTTCTAATTTAGAAGCTTCGTATAAATGTAATGCGTTAATTAACTCGTAAAACGATCTCCTTTTAGACTTAAAAGCTTCTTTTAAGGGCAATAAGTTGGTTAATACTTAAAACGACTTTACTTTAAACTTCAAGGTTTCTTATAAAGGTAACACGTTTACCAAATCGTAAAACGACTTATTTTCTAACTTGAATGCTTCGTATGAACGTAATAAGTTTACTAAACCGTAAAATGATTTCGTTTTCAACTTAAAAGCTTCTTAATAACGTAATACGTATGTTAGTTTGTAAAGCGACTTCGTCCTAAACTTACAAGCTTCTTATAAATGAAATAAGATCTGTTAACACGTAAATCGGTTTCGTAAGTAATTTAAAAAATTCTTACAAACATAGAAGGGTTTATTAAATCGTAAAACGACTTAATTCCAACTTAAATGCTTCGTATAAATATAATAGGGTTGCTAAATCGTAAAACGATCTCGTTTTCAACTCAAAAACTTCTTAATAACGTAAAACGATTACTAACTCATAAAACGACTTCGCTTTTTAGCTAAAAGCCTCCTTGAAATGTAATATGTATGCTAAATCATAAATCGTAACTTGTTTGAAACATAACGTGTTTAATTAATGCTTAATTCAAACTAAGTTCGAAGCTTAAGGCTTCTCATAAACGTTATAAGTCTATTAACACATAATCGACTTCCTTTGCAACTTCAAAGCTTCTTAAAACGTAATAAGCTTGTTAAGTCTTAAAACGATTTCATTCCTAACTTCAAAGCTTTATATAAACGTATTACGTCTACTAACTTGTAAAATGACCTCGTTTTTAACTTAAGAACTTCCTATAGACGTAAAACGTTTGCTAGTTTGTAAAACGACTCCATTATTGACTTAAAAGCTTCGTATAAACGTAATACATTTATTAACTTGTAGAACGACTTCACTTTAAACTTAAAAGTTTCTTATAAACATAATACGTTTACTAAATCGTAAAGCGACTTCGTCTTTAACTAAAAAGGCTCTTTATAAACATAATAAGGTTGCCTAATTATAAAACGACTTTGATTCTAACTTGAAAGCTTCGTATAAATGTAATAGGGTTGCTAAATCATAAAAACAACTTCGTTTCTAACTTAAATGCTATGTTAGCAATAATGTAAGCTAGATTCACGAAAACTCCATTTTAAAGCATCTAACAACCTTTCAAGAATATATTGGTTCTGCCCTAGCATAGCAATGTTTAATTCATTTGCTTGTCCACACATATAATCGAATTCATACAATAACAATCCAATCTACCAATTCAGTAAACTGATTCATATAACTATCATTCGAAATCCTTAAAATAGGAGGGATTAAAGGTCCACCCACCTCGAATTCAAGCTATACACGTGAGAATTGGCTGGATTGAAGTCAAAAATCGACTCCACACACCCAGAAGGTCCGCTGACTTCGCGTGAGGTTCGACCACCACCGAACCCAAAACCCTAACTTGTAATTTTTGAGAAATTAAGCACAATTAGCATGAATTGAAGGGAATTAAACCAAGGATTCAATTTATAGAGGCAAGAGTGTTCGAATCTCACCGTGCATGCGCCGAATTCGCCGGTGTTCGGCCGGTCTTTCGCCAAAATCAGCCCAACCGTGGCTGATTCTCGTCCCACCGCACGGAATCAAGGCCACCGACACCTGGGTTGGTTGGGTTCGCGGCAGCAGAACGAAGAAGAACAGGCAGCAGGGAGGCAGGGGGGAGGGTCGTGTGCGGGAAGAAGAAGAAGAAAGGGAAGGCCATGGGGGTCGGGGTCACGCAGAGGGGGAAGGAGAAGCAGGCTCTCAGGGGGTCGACTGGCTCAAGGCCGGCGACCGGCTCCGGTGTGCCTGGCGGGAAACGAAGAAGGAGAGGAAGAACAGGGGAAAGCAGAGCAGGGGAACGGGAAGAAGAAGAAGAAGAGGAGAGAGAGAGAACTCGGGAGGGGGGTGGTCGCGGCATTGAGAAGGAAAAACAAAAGCCACGAGCGGAAATTACTAAGTTACCCCTGATTCATGTTCGATAACGCTAGTCTACTTCGTAACCTAAATTCTAAACCCAAATCGATAATATGATCCTTCATCAACTATTCGTTCCCAAATATCTCTAGGTTTGATTTATTAACATCGAACTATTTCTAAGGTTAACAACCTAATCGTATTTGGGTTCCTAATCGATTTAGTACTCGTTAATAACCGTAATAACGCTAATTAAAATTATCGAAAGATTTTCAAAACTAATAACAATAACATTATTATTGGCGGCAAAACTATTCTTTTTAATAAAATCAACGCTCACATGGACACATAGAAAATAATTTTAGCTCATATTGCTAATAAAATACCGTTTTTATAACGTAAAAGGCATCAATTGCTAAATCATCAGTCGAATCTCCAAATCTCTAATCCTAAACCGAAGTACTTAATATAATCGCTCGTCCACTTACTCACCCTTGATTATATTAAGGATCGATTTAGTAAATTATAGAACTGTTACCAGGATTCAACAATCTGATCGTATTTGGGAATTGCTTTGGTTGGAGTTTCAAGGAATCGAAGGCTTGTCTTATTACACAACTTTAGGAAATTTATTTTTGAAGATCTAAAGTTGAATAGATCGATAACTTGGGCGATATGGCAGTTGTAGGTTTGCGGATATTAAAATAAAATTTTCCAACCCAACAGACATGATATTCGATAAGCAAGTACGATAGAAATGCGGGTCTCACACAATTACTCTGTAATGGATGGATATGGTCCTTACTCCTTCATACTAAGTGGCAAAGATTACCATCGAATTGGTTCATTACTTCTTGCACAAGGACAACGACCCAAATTTGCTCAACTATATATCTATGACATACATAATGAAGTGCGACATCGATGTAGGGCTTTACATAGTCAACATAGTGCATGTGGAGTTGATGAGGAAACATTACATGCCTTACAACGTATGCTTGATACTGTGAACCCTTGAGTGAAGGCTTTTCACAATGCACGTCGAGGTTTATAATATGATTAATTTAAGTATTCACATTATTAAAGCACATCCTAGAAGACAATACACATTACTCACTGCAGACGAAGTTACAACTCTCATAGTCGAGGGTGACGTTCGAGGTGAAGAGCATCAAGGTATTTTTGTTCCAAAAAAAGACAGAAATTTACAGTGAGTATATGAAACCCAACCATCGTATATGCCTCTTCAGTACCCACATCTATTTCCGTATGGAATGGATGGTTAGGTAGCTTACATTCCTTATGTGGGGGGATCAAGCACTAATTGAGCAACGACGACAGTGAGAGAATTTTATGCATTCCTCATACAGTGTAGGCTTGATGTAGGAAACATTCTACTTCGATGTGGTATATTGTTTCTCAAATTTACTATTGATTGTTATGGTGCAATTGGGACTTGGAGTTTATTATATATCAAAAATCACCAAAGTACACTGTGAGTAGAATTATATAGCAGCTTGCAAGATTCTATTACTGCTGGTGAAAATGATGCTTATGCAGTGGAAGAAAGGTTAATATTACCTACATCATTCACATGAGGACCATGTTATATAAGACAACACTTTTTGGATGCAATGGCCATCTGCAATCAAATGGGTTATCCATATTTTTTTATCACATTCTCCTGCAATCATAATTGGCTAGAAATTCATGGGGTTTTGGAATAACAACTCGGCCAATATGCAAATTATCGATAGACATTATTGTTCGAATATTTCACTTAAGGCTAAAAGAGCTGAAATGCGACTTCAAAGAGAGAATCATTTGGGCAAAGTCATTGCAAGTATTGTTGTCATCTAACTATGTCATGTATGTAACAGATTATGAATGTTCAATCTTACTTTATTGATGATCATTTCTTTTAATCCCCATAAACTGTACTCCTCTATTACATCTATAGATATACATGTTATTGAATTCCAAAAATAGGGATTACTACATGCCCATATACTATTAACCCTTGTAAGTGAGGACAAGCCCACGTGTATCGAAGATATAGACCTTATTATATGTGCAGAGCTCCCTGATGAAGACACTGACCCCCTTGCTTTCGAAACTATTACAAGACGTATGATACATGGTCTATGTGGCACTGACATTCCATATGCTCCATGCGTGGATGGTAACACTTGCACAAAGCATTACTCTAAGAGTTTATGTGATAAGACCATTATTGAAAAAAATGGTTTTATTAAATGTAGGCATCGAGATGATGGTAGAACTATAAGTATTCATGGTAAGAGAATGCAAAATAGATGGGTAATACTATATAACCGTGATCGGTGTGTCAAATATGATTCACATATTAATGATGAGCAGTGTGCACAAAAGAAGGTGATTAAGTAGCTTCACAAATGCATGCATAAGGGAAACCATAGTCATCAAAGATAATGTTCAAAATCCTGAACATGGAATTGGTCATCCTAATTAGAAGATGTCAATGAGATTAAACAATACTTGGATTGTTATCATGTGTCACCAGTAGATGTTGTTTGGAGAATATTTAAATTCGCGTTATCTATCTATTAAATTATTGCAATACCACTTGGCGACACAAAAATATGTTATATTCAATTATCATGATCGATTTTATAGGGTCGTGGAAGAAGGAGCACAGTGGGTTACTATGCTCATACGTTGGTTCATTGCAAATATGAAGATATTGAAGCAAGACGTTACACTTATGCAACATTCCCATCCTATTATGTCTAGAATAAAGGAATGAGGAAATGGACTAAAAGAAAATAAAGGGTATGCATCGACTGACTGCCATATGCTCACCCGAACGTGCAAGAGAGATACTATCTATGAATGTTGTTGCACACTGTTCAGGGAGCTATTTCATATGAGGATTTAAAAATCATTAATGGAGTCTTATATTCAACTTTTAAGGAAGCTTGCTTGGCACGAGGCCTGGTTGATGATGCTAACGAGTGGCATAAGGCACTAGCAGAAGTATCACTTCAGAGTATGTTCTGTTTAATGCTCATATTCTTAGAAGTGTTTGACCCCCATCAATTTTGGGAACAATATTGGGAATACCTTACTGATAATTTACAAAGACAAATGTAAAGAGATCTCAAAGATCATGGCTTATAGATTAGTGTTGAACACCAACAGGGCCTTGGACTGTGTGAAATTGCGATGATTTTGAATGAGAATGGTTTATCATTAAGGGACTACACTCCTAAGCCTTTGCCTTCACCTAATCTAGTGCATCAACTTGGTAACAAATTATTAGAGAACAACTTGATTATGATCAAGAATAAGAGAGACATAACCGTAACATGTTGCTACCAATGTTGAATTCAGATCAAATGTGAGTTTTCCAATCAGTTATTCACTCAGATGAACATGGAGAAGGAGGTTGCTTCTTTATTTATAGCAGTGGGGGGTTAGGAAAACATATCTTTAGTAAACTATCGTAACACATTTCAGGGCAAAAGGTTTGATAGTGTTATCTGTAGGATCCTCTAGAATAGCTGCATCATTGTTACCTTTTGGGAAAACAACTCATTTGATGTTTAAGATACCAATTAATGTAGATAAGACATCTACATGCTCAATTTCTAAACAATCTGAATTAGCTCAGCTAATTAGAGAAATGTCACTTATCGCATGGGATGAAGCTCCCATAATTTATCGTTACACGATAGAAGTAGTTGAGCGCTCTTTATAAGATCTTTGTAATCAGAACCAAATATTTGTGGGGAAAAGATCATTTTTAGAGGTGATTTTAAGCAAGTGCTTCCTATTTTACAAAGGAAAGTAGAGCAAATATAGCTGCATCTTCAATATCAAGGGCAATGTTTTGGTCTTATTGTAATATATAACATCTTAGAACCAACAAGCTACTTATGCATTCAAATTTAAGTCACAAAGAACATGAGTGGTTGCAAAGTTTTGTAAAATAGACTTTCAATGTTGGTAATGGTTTTGTGCAAGGATACTCATTTTTAGGCAGTCGTGAACTAGACTGGATAGAGATTTCTAAAGAATTTCTCATCAAGAATGACAACAACAGTCTCACAAACTTGATCAAATTTATGTATCTAGGTTTAGTAGAAAGATACAGAGACAAGTCATACTTTCAAAGACCATTGGATATCAGCAGCCCTAAATACTAATGTCGATGAAATAAATTCCAAAATTCTATTAATGGTTCCCATTAGTAGCCATACATAACTGAGTTCTAACACATTGCTGCCAACCAACATTGATTTCGTTATTGATGACATTAATCACTAGAGATCTTACATGGTATGAACTTTTCAAACTTCCTGAATCATAAATTTCAGTTGAAAGTTGGTGTCCCTATTGTTCTATTAAGAAATCTTGACTTGTCAATTAGGTTATGCAATGATACTCGCTTGATTATTGAAAGATTTGGTCGTAAGGTTGTCCAAGCCAAAATCTTGACCGGAAGAAATATTAGGCAAGTAGTGACTATCCCATGAGTTGAATAAGTCTTTCAGGTAAGGACTCACCATTTGCCTTGAAGAGGAGGTGATTCCCTTTGAAATTGGATTTTGCAATGACAATTAATAAAAGTCAAGGTCAAACATTACAATATGTAGGAGTTTATCTTTCCAAATCTGTGTTCTCCCACAGTCAACTCTATGTCGCTATCTCTTGCATCACACCTCCTTCAGGGCTAAAGTTCTTAATTTACAACAAAAGCGATGTGCCTCATAATATGACTAAAAATATTATCTGCCGAGAAATTTTCAATGACATTCCTAATGCTTGGGTAGTCCCTTTCCAATCATATAATAATGGTGTTATTTACATTAATATTCTTTCCTTCACAATCATGATGTGTTGTTATTTACATTAATATTCTTTCCTTCACAATCATGATGTGTTCACTACATTAGGATCATACTCATCTGTTTTCTTTTATTTATTTATGATTACAGAAATGTTCGATTTAGTACATGCTTCTATGCCAATATGCGCAATCAACCCTTGCAATAGATCTATGACACTAGTTATTTGAATCATGCTATTAATGATTGTTTGAGTATATGAACAACACCCATTGTGGAAAGTTAAATTCATGGACTATCAGGTATTGGTTTATTGAAGTTGCTAAAAATTTTCTCACCATGTACATGTATATTGCTTATCAATACAGTTGATTATTTTATAGTGTGATGAGATATTCACCAGCATAGAAGGTGATGCTAATATTACTGGATGGAGATCTATACTCGATATTGGAAAAGTATACCACATCTCCGGGGTCTTGGTTGATGCTGCGACTGATGGAGAAGGAATTTGGTCAATAACAATTTAGATGCCGAGAATGAGACTTCTTGGCATTGTTGATAATTGTCATGATATTCCTTACCAGCACCTACCACCTTTTGTGTCGTTCATTAATGTCCTGCGACGTCTACGGACATGTGATAATGTTATAGGTACAGACAATTTATATAGTAAAGCGTACTAACTATATATCTACATGTATTTCTTCTCAAGTATCTATAATATTTCCATTTCCTTGTAGTGTATAGATGTCATTGGCATGGTATTTGCTATATCCCCTTTAGAAATGACAAGAAATACGGGCACTACAAGGCAGGAATTATTACTTTGTGATATGCGATATGTATTTTCATTAGTTAATATTTTTTCTAATTTATTAGCACATTTTATTTGTCTAATATTAGTGCATATAGTTTCTATATATAGAATGCACCCGTTGAGACTAACTTTATGGGTAGATTTTGCGAAAGTTGAGGGCACCCCTCTTTAGCAATAGTTAATAGCTGAAATATGCTTCTTGATTCAAGAGTGCACATTAGAGATTATTAAGGTACCCTTACATCCAATCGATATACTTTCACTCATAAAATTGTTTAATATTCATCACTATGATGGTATAATTTAATAATATGTTTTCTCTCATACAATATATTTTTAGGAATATCAGTTTCTACCTTATCAGTTAGTAGATTGCTGATTAACCCATGTATTCAAGCAACAAAATACTTTGAAGGATGGTATATAGAACCTACAATATTAGTTTCAGTTTCCATTTTCCATGCAAGTTACATACAGTTGATCTCACATATGTTACTTTACCTACATGTATTAGGCACTCTGATACTAAGGGTATGATGGAACATTTTGATTTCATGCGTAAGAGAACATTATGTATGTACAAGCTAAAGAAATTGTTCACTACTCAAAGGATTAGATTGGATGAATATGCAGCTATGCCAAATTTAAGATAGAAACTTATTTTATAAACATAAGTTCATGCTTACATATAGTCTTTTAACAACACATAATCTTTAAAGTTTACTATATCCAGGTGGGATATTTCCGACTTTTTGCATGCGTCGTTGAAATCCACTAATTGCAAAAAAAAGTGTCCACACATATTTGCTCAAAATGTATCTTACTGCACATGCCAACCTCCAACTTGACACAAAATAGGTTTGCGTACTTGATAGTCTATTGTTATGTACTTTGTTATACTTTTTCAAATGCATGTTTGCATTATTATAACCTCATGTTTAATTCAAAATTATAGTACATCTTTAGAGTTCTCTTACAAGATAATACAGGTTACAGAGAGTTCACTGTTCTTCACGACGATGCTCGAATTCTTTTGCACACAACAACTACCCAGTTGGATGTATATGCAGCGCAGGTATTATAATTTTCCATCCTTATCACATTTTATATAGTTTATTATTTTTTTGTTGACTATCCCTATGTTAATATTTTCCACATCCATATGGTGGTCTATTGCTTTATACGATTATAGAGGATTACATAGGTAGACCATGGGTATTTATTATATAGCCTCTACACCACCATGAAGTATAAGTTCCTATCGCTTCTATTGCCCCAGTCAATTGGGAGGAAGAAGTTTATTACTTATAAAACACTAAAGTTAGGTACACCAGGTAGACAACGTATAGATATAAACCTCAATTCCATCATTGTTATTCAAATTATTACTAAAACTTTATTTTTCATGTAGGTTTAAGAAAAATGAGGTGGATTCTTCGTCATAGGCGCCATAGATTGACTTTTCATCATGTCATTTAGTGTGATTTTTATCATAATCACTATCTATTATCTCTCTCATACTATTATAGACCTTTTTCGCAATCAGTTTTTAATTGTTAATCACAATGGTTATGTATAAAGTTGCTATCTGCTTATATTTTTCATTGATTATCTTTTCTATATTATAATATTAACTATGTCTATAATTATTATTGGTTTATTACTTGCACAGAATATGTCTAAGAAATATTTATTTAAACATGCACCGTACTAAGTATGGGTCCAAACTAATCAATTATTAAATTGAAATGAATATATTTTAGCCCCCTAAAAAAAGAAAATATAAAGAATCAAAAATTTAAAAAAATAAATAAGTTGCTAATTTAAGGATTCAAACCCCAAACCTCCTCTAGTTAAACAAATGCTTTTGCCAATTCACTAGCAACTACATATTCTTATTTTGTGTATATATATATATATATATATATATATATATATATATATATATATAAAATAGCTTTTTTGGTAAAATCAAAATATCAGAACGTGTGTATTTTCGCGCATGTCCTTGAGAAGTGTTGTATGTTCCTTATGTGCCTCAGCGTTTACGGTATAATTCACCCCCAAGATGCCGCTTTTTTTCTACACATTAAAGTGTTGAATACATCAACTTTCCCAACATCAAATTCGGTGTAGTTTTCGTTAAGTGCATTGAGAATTTTTGATATAGCAATATCTCAACTTGTATCCAATCCGTTGATTTCTATTTAAAAATTTTTCATATATAATGAGAGCTCTCCCATAAGCTTCTTAAGAAAATTCAACTAGTTTGTTAAACAAATCTCATTGCCCTTTGATTAAAGCCGGATCAATTCACATTGGGATAAGATTAATAATTTGGGCTCACTTCACATTACTCGTATCAGATAATCAAATAAGTGATAATGATGATATCGCCATTGAATTCTTCTAACAAAAAGCAAAATATGAAATCATAAGGTCTTAATCTAATGGTTACAATGTATGATTCCATCAAAAAGGAATCTATATATATATATATATATATATGTACATTAAAACAAAGCAAACCAAATTTAACATTTGACGCATGACAATCTACGGTTTTGAAATTCTTAACCTAAATCCAAGCCTATTAAAAGAAAAATAAACTATGCATTATACACCAAAATTATTATATTTATCAATATGATATGTTAAAGGTGTAAGGTACACTACAGTAATAATTCTAGATCCTATTTAGTATTTGCTATAATAATACAATTATTATTGACATTATTATAATTAAGAAATAATAAAAGATTTCTTATTTTCATTATTATTATTGTATTTCTAATTTTTAAAGAAATTTACATAATAAAAGATTCTGAATTTAATATTATTATTTTTTTTCCGTGAATCATTATAAACAACATAAAAGATATTGCAGCTATAAATTTTTAACGAGAATTTTCTATTGCATTTTCTGTGAAATAAGTACTTACCAAATTGTCACACTTTTTTTGCTAGGAGACGTCTGCCACAAGCAAGCAGTCGATTTGCTCTGAGCTCACGAAGCTTAGATGCATATACGTTCTTTCATTCTCAATCATTCAATTAGTTTACCTGGGTATGTGAGCATATCTGTATACTGTTTCACGTAGGTCTTCCTAATTCTTTGTATTTTGAACACATATTCCTTTTTCAAAGTTTTGTTCCAAGTTTTGTACATCTCAACGCCAATTATCGGTTATCACTAATTAAGATTGATTGTAGAAGTAACAAAAACGAGTGCAAACATATATCATATTAATGGTTCACCTTCGGATTACTATTTGCTCTTTGTGCAATGTATTGTAATTAATTTTGTGCTCATTGCTCCATACATATATTTGATAACCTTTTCCTAAAACCTCTTTCAAGTTTGGTTGATATGTGTGTTCTTTATATGTACAAAGTAGTTTAATTGATGAAGTCTTTAAAACAGAGTAGGGTTGAAATTCCACCTGAATTAGTTTAGGAAGATTGTTCGGATTACATGTAAAAATCTAATTCAAAAGGACCCAAAATTCAAAATCGATTATTAGGTTAAAATTTTTGGAAACAAAAAATTACCTAAGCCAATTATAATCTGCTTTAATATATTAGAAATCTCAACTTAATAATTTTTAAAATTTATACCATCTAATAGCTATAGTTAAATTTTAAAACAATTGATTAACAAAAAAATTCAAAAATTTTTTATACATCACATAAATTACTAGATGGTTTATAATAAGTTTTATATAAAACTACTAATTTATCATTGACAAAAACTTAAAAACATTATGTGCATCCCACCGTACATCACGGGGGGCAAAAATATTAGTTACAATAAGAAACATATTATTAAACCAAGTTTGATTACCCCTTCCTGTATCTGTAAGTGTAGCCTGCCATCGTTAGTGATTTATTTACACCCAAAACAGTGAAAGGCAAAATGTAGGATGTTATAATCAACTTTACAAAAAAGACAACATACATAAATAACATTCATCACTAAAAATATAATTACTTCCGACCATTTATTAAGCATACCGCTAACTGAGGACAACTTCGGAGGGGCCAGAGCACCAGGCTACCAGCTTCCAACGTATCAGCACACAAGCTTCAACAATTCACATGTGGCCGTTCTAAATCCAATCCAACGAAAAGAGTTTTCAATAATATATTTTTGCAATAAGACTTATGAACAGAGTATTATCTATCTTTTTACACGCATTTCATGAAATCAACACCAATTGCCAAAGATATTCACCCTTGAAAGGCTATGTCTGCACTCACATCAGCTCAGAGAAATCAAATATTTCCACTACGTATTCCTATCATTAAGTAATTAATTCCAACCCCACACTATGCTTTGGGAAGAACCCTTGAGAGGAGACTTATCCAACTGCTTTTTCCTTCCTCACCCAAAAAAGAAGGAACCCGAAAAAAAAAAAGAAAAAAAACTGACCCATGAAATCATCATGGACAGAATTTCCTAACCTACACAGTTTTTTTCACAAGCTATGAGTACAATCCCTAAAACAGTCTTGCAAATTCCGGTTTGTAGCATTATCAAACCAAGAAAAACTCGCCATCATTCATGCAAGAAATGCTGAATGCAGTGAAATCTGAAAAGTGAAGAACAAGCGACCTTTATCTCAGTAAGACTGAAGTCAGCTAATCACTTGTGCTGATAACTTTGGCCGAAGATTCTTGGCTTCAAGGTGAACCATATAAGCATCTTTTAATATCATGTGGTCCCTATGGGTTGTACCCAATTAAGATTTCTGGAGGACACATCTTTCATATAAAGCAAGGACTTGTTTCTTGCTCGGATTTGCCAGCCTAAGCAGTTCAGCACCAAAATCATGTTTTACAAGCTCTTGTTTGAGTTGCTGAACAGTGAACTTGGTATAATCCCCTGAATTTGTTAGCTGATCCTCTTCAGCAGCCTTGAATACCGAACCACCATCTTCTGGTGAAGAACCTGGCGGAAAAAGGCCACCAGTGCACTTAAACTTCTTTCTTCCTTGGGCAATTTTGTCATTAAGATCAACGTCCCCAACAGAATCAACCCCCATCTCATGGTCATCGATCCTCAGATGTTTCCCATGCAAAGCTGTCTTCAGCTTTGCACCTAAGGCTGATTCATTTAAACGTACAGAAGTCAGCTCTTGTTGAACTAAATCAAGCTTATGCTGGGTGGCCTGCAGCTTAAGAGAGAGAGCTTCAGCCCTGCGACTTGCTTCTGCTCGGACATTTCGTTCGGTCTCAAGTAGACCCTCAAGTGCCTGTACTGTGTCAGCTCTTTGCTCATTATTTGATTTCATTAGTGATTCTATCTCCTGCTCTCTTTCTTTAATTCTATCCTCTAGTGATGCCATTTTGGCTTTAGCATCAACTTCTGATTTGCGAAGTGATTCCACCTCCTCAGCAAGGTCCTTTTTCTGCCTCTCCAAGTTCTCTATAAGCCTCTCTGCCTTTTCTATACGAGCCACTCTTTCCATTGATATTCGTTGGATATCACTATTTTCCTTCAGGGTGTTTGCTGCTTCTGCTTGTGCTTTATCTGCTATTTCACTAGCTCTTCTGGCTTCTTTTTCAGCAGCTGTGCATCTCTCATGCAACTCATCAAACCTAGCAAACTGAGATCGATACTTCTCCTCAAGATGAATTTTCTCCTGTTCAAGTACTTTGGCTTCTCTCTCATACTTCACTGCACCTGCATTAGCCACTTCCAATTTTTCAGCCAGCACCTTAATCTCAAGTTTCAACTCAGCTATTTCCGTATCATAGTTCTTGATATTCGACTCGGCAGCCTAACAAGGATTACAGGCATAATGATCAAAACACTGCAGCATAATATAGAAAAATGTCTAATTATATGATGATATGAAATTTACTAAGCACCAATAAATCTTAGAAGAGCAACATCAACCCCCCCCCAAAAAAAAAAAAACCAAAAAATGAAGGAAAAGAAACAAAAAAGGGAAGAGAAAGAGGGAAATGACAAATCCTGTTCATCGCCTTGATTTTGGTGGACTTGTGCTGCACATGGACTCTTAACTATTTTCAAGCTATTCAAGTTTGCGCCAAAATTAGGATCTATCATGTTGTTTGTTTCGCATGCCAGGCCAAGCTAGCCAATATTTGACTAGCAACTTTCACATTTTCTAACCAACTTCTCCCCACCTGGACTTGCTTTGCAACTTTTGTCAGTTTCACACAATGCTATGGAAGACCAAGCCAGCACAACAAAAACAAAACAGACAAATACCCTGCAGCCCAGTCCAGGCTCCGTGGAAGTGCGTGCATGCCCACAAGCTGGACAAGGTTGAGTTTAGATGTATGTAGCTAGTCTTACCAAGGGATTCCAGGAAGACTGTCTCAAGATTCAAAAGTTACCCCCCACTATAAAATGAAAGTGATGGAGCTGAGTGTAGGGAGGCTTTTGTTTTTTTCCTTATTAGTCCATCGCTATCTAAAGCCAAAAAACTTGTACACGATGGACTGGAAAGTGAGCACCACAACGTTCTGCTGACATAAGTCTAGATGGTGTTCTAGGAGCCATCTGGTCAATCCTACATAGGAGCTAGAAGTCACCCTCCTCACTTTAACATTGACTTAAGATCTGGATCGCCTACATTATCCACTTTTGACTTCACATGCTTGCTTCCCGGTATCTTCAATTTGGTATTCCTGCCTCCCTCTCATTCATATTCTTGGCTGGCTGACCTTCCTTAGGCACATCATTGCAGGACATATAAAAGGATGCCTATAATAATAGGGTTAGACCAAGGCTGACCATAGAAGTAGCAGAGGCCCTCGTGTTCAGTAAATGACGCATCAGGTTTTGGCAAGGTACGATATAGAAAACATAACATAGTTGTTTATTGATTTACATCCCAACAATATTTTGTCCACAGCTTATGATGGACCCAAATTTGGACCTCATATATTCAACAGCAAGATCTTGGGCAGGAAGGGAAAAGAACATGAATAAACCGACCCTAAAAAAGGGAAAGAGATTGAGACATTTCCACGCAGTTCATACATGAAAAATACTAACCTTCAAGCCTAATTTTAGTGTGGCCAACTGCTGCTCAGCATGATATATCTTCGCTAGCCTGTCCTTAAGCTCCTTTTCCTGTAAATTAATAATTAAAGACCAATTTCAAACATTATGAGGTCCCATTATAAATATCCATCTATACAAGAAACCTTTATGACTATGAGAAAAACATATCCATGAAAGCCACCTCTCCTGATGCAGCTACCATTGAATTTCTTTTGAGGAATCTTCCTATACCTTAACAACCAAAGTTCTGGCAAATTCAGATCGAAGTGCATCTTCTCTTAATTGTACATTCTTGTTTGCATGTACTTGCACAAGAGCTGCTTTCTCAAGGGCATATTTTGCTTCTCTAACCGTCACCTCATACTTCCGTTTCCACTCCTCTGCTTCCTCTTGAGCAGAGAGAGCTTGTTCACGAATAGCGGCCAGGCTTGCTTCAGCAGCACTACTCCGGGACTTGAGAACAGCTATTTCAGCACAAGCTTCATCTTCTCCCGCTTTCTGCTTTGACAGTATCTGCTCATATTTCCTTTTCCATTCCAAAGACTCCTCCTTAGCTGAATCCAATGCTTTTGATAAGCTGGAATACCTCACTTCTACAGAGCTACATTTGCTTTCTATAATTGTAATATGGCTCATGTAATCATCAGCAATTTTCCTCTTGTCATTTACAGCAGCTTCATAGCGCTTCAGATACTCAGACTTTTGTCTCTCACTGGCTTCCAACTGTTTGCTGAGCAACGCCATCTTATCCTCAATTGACTGGCATTTCAATGCAAGAGCACTGTTCTCTGACTCAATTTGATCCATTAGCTTCTTAGCGAGGTCAGAAATTGGACCTTCAAAACTGGGGAATGCACAACCATTAGATGGGGATAAAATGCCTAGGAAAGAAATGGCACTAAAAACAAGCCAAAGCTGACCTTTGCTGTAAGAAAATAGCCTTTTTTCTGTCTTTCCCAGGACCATGGCAGGATGCTTCATACTCAGACAAAAGGCTATCAATAAACTGCCAGAATATATGAATTTTTATGAAAACCCCATAAACATTTCAAGCGCACTGATCTGAAGACATTATTTAACCAATGATGAGTATGGAAGATCAAAAGGCCACAGCTATGCTGCTCAAAAGAGTCCCAAAGCAAGATGTTCAAGATGAGTTCAGACTTCAAGCAATGCTGACGTTTCATTTCCTTTTTTTTCCTTTTCACCTTACTAAAAGCTGATCACATCATCATTTACAACAAAGACCTTTAAGATGTTTCCGATGCTGTTGTATGTAGTCGAGAGTACAAACGAAAATTGGTTAAAAGTCAACGGCCACCAACTCAGTCAAGATGAAAAAAAGAAAAGCTCCATCAACGACGCTGTCTTATGGCCATCAACATATTGGTTCAAAAATTGGTGTTGACACAAGCATGTGATGACACTACAACAGGAAGGACATCTATAGCCGAAGTTTCAAATATAACAGATTCAGGAAGATATGAAGGAAAAACCATGAGCATTACTCCCTCAAAAAAGTCAAGGTACATCGCTCCCGGAGTTCAAATCTACAGATTTGGCACACCAGAAAGGAAACATAATCAAATGATGATCCCATGTGTAGTCTTTCACTAACTAGAAAGTTCAGTACACCCCATTGATAGTGCGCAGCAGTTGTACGCTTAAGAAGTACTTAGCTTCAGTCCCAAATCCAAGCCAAAATACAACCATAACCACTTCCTCCTGAAATATTTGGCGCTAGTAGTCCTTTTGTCCTAACAATTTCACACTGGCACAAAATTGAGCAATTCATTCAAAATCAAAGTCAAATCATGTTGACTCAAAAAAAAAAAAAAAATCAACTTATAAGTTACTTCCTAGGATTCCTTACCAATATATCACATCTTTCAACAATGGCCAAGTCCAGAACACACACAATTTTGCATTTTGAATTTTGTTGTATAATTTGGGACATCCGAAAACAGAAATCATGCTGGGGAAAATAACTTTTTTCTTTGACAGCGTTCAAAAATTTGCAAATAGCCCGTACAGGTTAGAGGAAACTGGCATCGATTCAGGCAGTAAAATTAACCTTGAGGGCTTGATGTAATTTTGCATCAGAAGCATGGCAAGCTGCTCTCAGTCTCCTTTCCATGCTCTGAATTACATTTGAACAATGTAGATCTGCCTCCATATAGGCATTTCTTTTATAGTCCTGCAGCAGCGATGAAAGAAAACAGAGATGCAATTGGGAAAGAAACAAGTAAGGGTACTTAGATAGTGAACAAGAAGAAAATATTAAGTGATTGATATATTATAGGAATATTTTCTGCCGAAGCCAAGGCTTTTCAGCTAATACAAAACATATCATCATGGCAATCACAAATGATTTATAACCTACTATCCCAAACCCCCATTAATGAAGGATCCACAGTGATAGAATAAAAACGTATGAGGTACTATACTGAAGAGTATTACCATAAAACCTAGACCAAAGACAAGAAGATCCCTCTTGGGATGGCTAAGCTACTAGCTTCCAACTATATGCAGTCCCAAAGGTATGCACAAAAAAAAATTCTGCCAGTGTAACACTTGCTCCCAATTTGACATAGCCAAAAACTACGGTATTACTTCAAAGAAATCACCCTGATCCAACTTACAGACGGATTGAACACAAAGCATTCAGAAGCATCAGACATGGTTGGATGCATACCGTGTGGCGACACGAGGACGTAAAAAGGAAAGTGAGGGATGGGGTTTCTCTCGCTTTTGGCATAGCGGGCCTCCCGCTGGGGGCCCGCACGAAGGGCAGAATCATACAATAGTTACAACTAGACTGAAGAGGAGAACTGAGAGGAGAGGTCACTAGATCATTCCAAACTAGCTAAAGAGTAGTTATACAGTATAAAGCATAATAGGAAATGCTATGGGAATCCTTTCAGTGCTTTTAATTGGCAATTTACCTTAATCTTTACGGTAGGAAAATAGGATACATAACAGAATTCTAAAAAGCTAAATTTTCTAGCAACATTGAAAATCATTTGTGGAGTTTCAGATTTCATGGTAGTCTGTAGAAACTGTATAGGAATCAGGGACCCATAGACATTTTAAATGTACTAGATGATAACAGTTGTACTGACACATTCTCAGGAATTCAAAGCTCCTTCTCTGTCAATACTCTTCCTCTTGTTTCTCCTATGATTGTTAGCATTTTGATTCATTTAATTTACTCCACCCAATTTGCTCTATCTATTTGCTCTCTCTAAACCCAATTAGTCGAATTTGTTCATGTTTTTAGCACACTCGAAAAAAGCAACTCATTGGAGAAACTTCAGCTGTTGATTATAACTCATATTTAACAAGCACTGAGCAGAAGGCTCGTACCCTTGACAAAATGTGAGTGCTTCATATCCTACACATATGGATGAGTGGGGTTCAGTTGACGCTTAGGGTCATGATTAACAATCATGTCACAGTTACTAAGGTAAAAGAGAATAGAGTCTGGAGCAACAATCAAATGTAGACACTGCCTTTCTCCCATGCTATCCGTTGGAGGCCAATCTGTGCCTCATGTATCTGTGTGTGTGTGTGTGTGTGTCTATCTGTGTCTGGGTGTCTGTGTCTCTGTGCATGTGTGAAAGAGAGAGAGAGAGAGAGAGAGAGAGAGAGAGAGAGAGAGGACGAGAGAGAGAGAGAGAGAGGAAAAGCAGGAAAGAAAGGACAATGGGCAGAGGAGATACAGATTCCAAAAGGCAAGGATTAAGTAAAGCAATAACTGCTAGTAAAGAAAATAAATTTCACAGACCAGATCCACGTCTGAAGACCTCAAAGGAAAAACAGGAACATAATCCTTGAAAATCAGAGGCTTTACAACCTACTGTTCTTTAAAATATAACCACAGAATTGAAGCAAAACAATAGCACCAGCTGGCTAGAAATTGAAGAACAAGTGACCTGACGTCTAGCAAGACTAGCATAAACCCAATATTAATATTGTGAGGATAAACAAAACAGATGCTACTATGGATCCTGAAGCAAGACCTAGGATGTCAAAATGTAAATAGCCTTACTGCTACCAGCAATAAGACTACTTTTGAAAGACTCAAAAATAAGTTTCATAAGGAAGGATCAAGAAAAAAGATGAACAGAAGCAAGAATCGAGGTAAAGCTTGAAATTGGAAAATAAAGAAAGGTACAAGGAGGTACGGCATGCAGAGCAAGAGGGGAAGTGAAATTGTAATACACGAATCAAAGAAGCTAGATAGGATAGAAGTCTGAAAATAAACAAAAATAAACAAAGTAAAAGAGTTGCCCAAACAAAAAACAAATAAGCGAGAGACAGAGACTATTAGATTTGTTCTTGCTCACATGAATCCAGTATCTAAAGGATTATTTAGCACAATTTTTGTTTATAAAAAGGTCAAACCAACTTACTTCCAAATGATCATATAGCTTTGCATCTAAGCAAGCACTGAAGTAAACAAAACAATAATGTAGCACAAATGTTGACAAAAATAGCAACTCACTAGAGCAGCAAATCACCTCAAATGTCCTCTTAACAAAATTCTGAAGAAGCTTGTCATATCTTTGTCTTGCTGAACCAGCCCCTACAGCATTGACATTAAATGTGGCCAATGCTTTCTGCACTGCTGCTTCGTGGGCCTCCCTTAGTGGTGCCTAACAAAGAGCACAAAAGCACAAGTGAAAGAGAAATCTCTATATGGTATCAAGTATCAACAGAGAATAACCATACCTCCTCTGGTGGCCTTGACTTGTCAAGGGAGTACACGTACTCTTCTGTAGCCGAATCATATGCCTTCCTGCACTCAGTTTCTTCAACACTCTACAGAAGGGGAAATATCTTTCATAAATCACAAAGCAGTAACCAATAGATGCCACAGATGTTTAACAATCACTTAGAGCTATAATAAGGATATAACCACAATTAAACATTCTTTTTTTGACAAGGGAATTGAACATTCTTAAACAGCCATGGCCTTAGCTTTGAGTAAATATTCCTATATTTCTTTTGCTCCAAATGCAAGCTTAAAGTGCAAAAACCATATTGCTTTCAAGGAAGATTGATGACATTTCTTGTAGCAGCCACACAACCTCAAATGTTAATTTCCCAGCTTTTGAGTACAATATGCTAAATAAAAAACATCTATGAAGTATTTCTTGCTTCTTTGCTGTTATAGAGCAACTAGTGAACACCTGGAACTGCAGGGATAAATATGCACAATAAAATGTCCCTTCTCCTCTGTTACCGAGAACTTTACCAGAGACAGTGGCGGTACAGTATGGCACTGATACACTTTCAGACCATCAATGATGAATAGTAAGAAAAAGAACATATAATATATGAGTCATAGAATCGAACGCTGCGGTATAGAGATCTAGTGCAGAATTGTCGTGTAACAAGTAAGATATTATTTGCAACGTTTCTTTTCCTTCTTTTTGGGGGGAGGGTGGGTTGCTTCTAGCACTTCGTCTTTCCACTATTTTATCCCTTTTGGCTGCTAGAAACAGAGATGGGACAGCCTATATCATCCAAAAGGGGTTTTCTGCAGAGTTTAAAGCTAGAGAATGGAAGTATTATTCTGTAAAACCAGATTTAATTTCAGAAGCTCTATTCAAGCCATATTAGAGGACAACAGAAGAGCTCATTATAAGCCTTAACAATTTTCGAAGACTGAAAAAAGGCTTAAGCTCCATCGACATTGCATGATAACAAAATCTTTAAGCTATACACAATCAAACCCATGTTTAATGAATGTCTCGTCAAGTGAATCATAAAACACTCATGCCTCCAAGAAAATCAACTTTTCACTGGAGATGACAAGGACGACAAGCATCACTAACCCAATCGCATGCAGAAAGTTTAAGAGTATCAATTGGAGGACGAACCTGCCAACAGGAAGCTATCGTAGGCACAGCACCATTATTCAATGCATCTAGAAACAATTGAGTAATACCAGCAAGCATAGGTCCATTCATTATGGTCGCACCAACTTGCTTGGGCCTGGTTCTCTCAAACACAAACCTAGTTAATGCATCCAGGCCGGATCTAAATTCTGGTCTCAACTTGTCCAACTGCATGTCATGAGTAGCCTTGAATAAGTCAATGTGACAAAAAACTAGTTTACAACATAGTGTAATGGAGGATTCAGATGCTTACTGGTGTTTGATCGAGCTGCTGAAGTTCAGTTTCACTATTCAATGGCCGCACAAGGGTGAAACAATCACGATCAGGGAAAAGAGCACGGATTGACTCGCGAATCTGGTTGCCAGAATGTTGATCCATCAGTATCACAAAGAAGACTTACCATAAATTCGACTAACATATTGATATCATTTCATGACTAGTGTCCCCTTATCTAACAATTTCTGTTCAAAAACATGGACAATTGCTCATTGATGCCACTGTCACACACCCACACCAAATCCTCTAATTGGATTGACCGCAATAACAAAACTACCCTGTGTGGATCCACCAAAGTAGGGTCTTGATAGATCCTAACATGTGCAGCCTAGAGGTCCTATCCATGCCCTTACTACTAAGAAAATATTTCAAAAGACCCACAAAAACATTTGTTGTAAAATAATTCACCTTAAGACAGTAATCCTGATGATGATGATGAAGGCTAAGAGGGAGGCCAGAGTTTTGAGGGATTTTTTTTTTGGGGGGGGGGGGGATAGTTGAACTATGGTGCTTAATCATCGGGGAATAGTATACACAAGAGTGTTGCACTAGACATCTCCAATATAGAAAAATCAGAGAAAATCAAGGATCACAATCAGAATAAAATTTTCTCTGCTTTTCCTCTAATGTAGGAAAACTAGAGGCACCCAACCTTCAGTTGGAAGGCTAAGGGTTCAAACCTGACATTACCAAGTTCCCCCCTTCTTACTTACCCTCCCCTATGCTTGTTTGCCTAACTCTCCTAGGCATGGGAGGGCTAGACTTGAACAGAAAAATATATGAAGAGCTTTTAACATTGAAAAATGCTCAAAAGATATTTACCTCAACAAATTGTTTTCAGAAAAAATTTTGTTGGGTCTCTTGGAATTAGCCTCTCTTCTTGCAAAAATACTTGCAGTGATAAGGCTGCCTAGATCTAAATCTTTCAACCCGTGAAAGCGAGACCGAGACGGGGAGGATTTTTTGCTGTTGTTGCTGCTTTTAACATTGAAAATTATCATTTGGAAACTACTAGATCTCACATCCACTCGACTATATCACTACTAGTAATGTCACCCAATAAGATGGGACATAAACTTACCTCATTTTTTGCAGCTATATCTTTTCCATTGCCTTGTACAGGCCTCAAAGCTATCTCCAGATAATCACGGGGTGTTATTTTTTTATTATCTTCAACCAAATCCAAATAGAAGTCCTACATGACAAATTAATGTGTAAATATGCAAATCAAGAAACTGGCAGACAGTTAATAGGTGATACCACAGAAGTTACCCTCAGAAGCCAAACAAAGATGGGAGAAAATTGGCCAAGCTCAGAAGCTCCTGTCCTTCCTCTGGAGGCCCTCACACGTATATGTTTAGTCATTTCAGTGACAAGTGAAAGTCGATCCAAAGAAGCCTCATCGATTCCACCCATCTGTATGTTGTACCACAAACAAATCAATATACACAAAATTTATCATTGAGCTTGAACAAGAAAAATGCCGCAAGACAAACACAATTTAATCAACATTCTATAAGCAAATCTGTTGTGCTGATAGATTTCTGAAAAGTTGGCACACCTGATTGTATATGAACAAACTGGATAAAAGAACAGCCAAGGAGAATATCTGTGCACTGTATGTTCCCTGCGAATTGTTTGAAAGACAAACAAGAAAAATGAAATAAATAAAAGTCCAGACAGAATTAAAAGAATCCAATCCTTGTGATCAACTTCACTGTAAGTTAAAGAAGAGGCCATGGAGTCAGGAGTATCAACCAATACTTAAAATCAAAACATGACTGAATATCAGATAAGACAGCAGTCTGACCGTCTGATCATAAGCATCAATTCCTTCGCTATCCAAAAGAATAAGGTTGTATTCTGTTCCATCAAGAGCAGTCCTTTTTAAGGGTGTACTCCACAACCAAAGTCCTTTTGTGCATGGCTGATGAGTTGATGCAACTTGAAATCCACTGCTCCTCCCAAGTAGCTAGAAAATCATTTTGAAGGACCAAGATTCAATATCATGATAACATATAGTTATGCAGGACCAAAACAAAAGAACACCGCCACTAGCCAGTGGGAACATTTTATGCCATGCAAACACATACTAGCTAGATTAATACCACCGAAAAGGACAGTTTAGTTATGAATTACAATTAACAGGAGAAATTACTCGTGCACTACTTAATCGTTTAGTTTTCTTATGGAGCTAAGCTGAGTTGACAACTCTATTCAAACTTTAGGCTTTTAGATCATTGCTGGTGACATGTGACTCACAACAAATGACACATAGGATTTTTCCAGTGCATAAGCAAAGAATGCTAATGGTATGGGGCTTTATCTCAAAATAAGTGGCATTACCATCTTGATAACATGATAAATAATGCTTTATGTGGCAACAAGAAAGATCCTTGGCTTGTGTCAGGCTGCCAACCAAACCTCATGTGTCATCTTATCGCTGGCAATCTGATTTGTTTGTCAGTTAAATTAGTTCATAAACAAAATTTCAAATAAGTACAAGAAAATATTAACTTTCTCAATTAAAGTTCACTTTGTTATTTATCCATATTAGCAGTGTTCTCTCGGTAATACTCCTACAACAGTCATGAATAACCTGAGCAAACAGTTCATGCTGCATTTCCATCATTAGAAGAAAGTCTCATGATTAGGCATAATGAGATCCATAAAATGTTAGATTTGCTCCATTCTTGTCATGTTTCCAGTGTCAATGATACATTAGGTCGATTCTTATCCTTCTGGTTCCACAGTTCCACTGCACAAAACTGCACACTTCCTAATTCATATCTATCAGACGCTAAAAGTTGCTCACCAGTTGAATGCTGCCGTTTGTAAACTATGTATTGGGGGGGGGAAAAAAAGCCCAAATAGCACTGCAAACGCAACTATGAAACAAATAGCCATCTTTCCTTCACTGCAGATAGCAAGATGTTTGTAGCATTGACAGGACATAGCACAGTTTTTGAAGGCGACATGCTGGTATGCCTACTTGCTATATTAGACCATGCTTAGATGAAGAATGAGGAACCTAAGAAGAATAAAGCGAAGAAAGAAACTCCATAGAAGTGGTTCCTCTGGCATCTTTTTGTTGTTCAAGTAGGAAAAAACAGACATTTTAGTGAAAGATATGTCAAGAGGTACTAAATCTAACTACAAGTGGTCTTCTTGAATTCTTTGAGGGCACTGGGTGGCAGTGCAACTTAACTAGTCATAGTAAAATTCAAGATCGCCCTCTACTTGCCCTTTAGAGGATAGGCCAACTTGCTGTAAGGGCCGCACTGTCTTTCTGTTGTTGACTAGCTGTTTCAGTTGCTAAATTTACCAAACTGCGTTCTAATTATTTTTCACCAAGGTTATTGAGTCATCTGTGTGCGCATTTAACAAACTAATTTCACTAAAAAGGACATCGTTACTATTATTGTTATTATTATCATCGTTAATCATTATTCGATTCATTTAGTCATTTCCCGAATTTAATTAGAACACCGGTTTTAGGACGTTTCAACCCGAACTTAGACCAAACGTTAACGAAATTGGGATCAGAAACTTAGCTATTGTAGTAAATGGACAAAAAAAAGGAAAAAGAAAAAAAAAGAGTAAAAAGGGGCGCATCATCGGGGTCCCTTACCCTGCCCCCATTGGTGCCCCTCTTCTCTCTTCTTCCTCACGCAGACACCACCACCTTTATTCTTCTTCTTCCCCCACCACACGCGTCGCCGGAGAGCCAGCGACGGACCACGGTGGTCCCGTCCGTGACCCACACCGCCGACAGCCTCCACCATCCCCCTTCCTCCACAAATCGACGCGAAATCAGATCCATTCCACCATGTTTGTGGTCGCCCCTGGGACGCCACCCACGTGCCGGAATCTGGCCAAAAGCCTCAAACCGACCTCTATAAATTGAGAGGTCGAATTCGACCCACACCACACACAAACGCCTTCAATTCGGGAGCTAGGGTTTCGGTTCTGGCAAGGTGTTCGGGCTAGGGTTCGATCTCAACAGTTTGGGCGTGCATTGGTGCTATTAAGTTGGGTTTAAGCTGAATCCAAGTAAGTGTTTCTCTTCTCCTAAGTATTAGTAATTTCGATAAGGTTTTGGCCCTTAAATGATGATGCATGATATTTTCGAATTAGTCAGATTGATTGGGAGCATGATGACTGATTATGCATGTTTTATTTCAACAAAAATTAGCATAGCTTACGCATGTATAGCTGCTATTCGACACCTGCCAGAATTGAACTGATTTTTGGTGCTTGAGATACTGCCTTAATTAGGTCAGAACAATATCCTTAGTTGGACAGAAAATATTCCTTTTAAATTGACAGAATTTGTGATTTCCATGTTTAGTAAATTGGGTATTATGTGAGTAAACCACATTTTGAATCGATACATGTTAATTTAGTTAGTTTATACTTGAAAGTGGCTTCAAAGTAACCTAAGAATGTTTCGAATCGATGCCCAATAAGTTAACTGCTTGAAAATGACTTCGAAACGAACTAAGGATGCTTCGAATCGATGCGTGTTAAGTCAGTTGACTCATGCTTGCGAATGGCCTTTGAAATGACCTAAGAATGCGTTAAACCGATGCATGCTAAATTAGTTAATTCATGCTAAAATGACCTTGAAATGACCCAATGACCATGTTTAAATTAAAATAAACTCCCAGGCCTTAATGTGACTAGATTTGCTTTTGGAAATGACATAGAATGGGCATGCTTATTCTCTAATTATGATTTATGTATGCAAGTTAATTTCATGCGTCATTGTTCATTTTGGGTCGTTGAGGGCCTTATTTAAGTTAATGAACTAGATATGTTTATATAGGCCGTAATATGTTGCTGGATGGATGCTGCTCGCTTGGTAAGTTCATACGCAGCTATTACACATTTCTTTACGACTTTTACGATGATATGTTATAGATATGAAATTGAAACCGAGTTGGTAGTTGGATGACTTGAGGAAGAACTAATGAGAGTTTTGAGGTTTTTTGTGGTCGGTATTATGTGAGAAGGGAGCCTGAGTTGTGATTGACTGCAATCGCGAGGCCATGTGTGGATTATTCTGCCCAGTTGAATTACGAAGTGTTTGAATATGTTACGTGTGAACCCCTTCCCTTTTATGTCATTAAGCTTAATCATGTGTACAAGGGTGAGTTTTGAAAAGGAAGATTTTTCGTGGTTGAAAATAATAGCAGCCATGACTATTAGTGAATGATGGCCTATTTCTAACTATACGAGTATATTTTTGGGAGTGAACCTCCTAGAACGGGGGAATCCCTAAGGAATTTTAAAAAGGAGTGAGTTGTATGATAAATGATTTCGCTGCAACAGACAGCGAACTTATTTGGCGCTATAGCCATACGCTTTAAATTGGCTAAGATATCGTGCTTAGGGACAATAAGATGGGAGTGAATCTGCTTGAACAGGAGAATCCTTAGCCTAGGGAGTAGTCCCAGTATTGGGAAATCCTAGAGACCCTGATGAAAGTTAAGATCCAATTTAGTTGCTACTCCAGGAGTAAGAGCTTCGCGTGAGCAATAGTCTCACTAGGGGTTCAGAATAGTTCTCACCTAACCAACACATTATGATGATCTTATACCCAGAGTATTTTCCTACTAAGTAAGAAAAGCAGTCGACGTTTCGCCATTTTAAGTATTTCAGAAAAAGAAAGATTTTAAGAGCCATTAAGAGGCCAGTTCGAATAAGATTCGAAAAGCTTATAAGGGTCATTAAAGGACTAATACAGAAGAAGATTTGTTTTTAAAGAATATGAGTCTCAGGGGGCTAAGTAAAGTGTTTACAAGAAAAAGAAAGAAAGTTTCCTGTGCATGTCTTATGAATAAGATTTTAAGTGTAGTTTGAATGAAATGTCAAACAAAGTATGGTTATATCCTGGTAATGCATGGAACATATAAGTTCTAAAAGCATACATTCTGTGAAAGAAGCTTTAAGTTTTCAAATGTGCATATCCTGTGAAAGAAAGTTCCTTGCATAATCTTTACTCCATATGTTTAAGTATCTCTCAAAGTGATTAGACAAACAAGATATAAATTACGTATTATACCATATCATAATAGTTGGGAATTAATGAAATTCTCTGCCGCTTAATACAATAATAGTACTACGTAAATACGTGATATGTGGCTATTATTGATATTACTGCCTGCA
The DNA here is from genome assembly GCA_029747015.1 of Carnegiea gigantea. Taxonomy (NCBI): domain Eukaryota; kingdom Viridiplantae; phylum Streptophyta; class Magnoliopsida; order Caryophyllales; family Cactaceae; genus Carnegiea; species Carnegiea gigantea. The sequence continues at coordinate 353,024 of JAKOGI010000667.1, read as the reverse complement.
ACCGTTTTGGTTTTAAGGAGTTGAGGAACACTCACTGAGCATGTGATGGCTCACTCCAATTCTTTTCCCCTTTTTCCCCAGGTGATGATTAAACGAGCGCATTTACTATCTAGCGTAGACTCGCCAGTAGTTGCCTGTAAAGCCTTTTGAGAAGTTGCCTTTTTGTCAAGCTACCTGTCTTCTTCTTTTGGTTGAAAGAACATGTCATGTAAATATGTAGTTGGCTCTGGGCCGTGTCTTGAACTTTGTAAATGATTGAACATGTGTTATATAATGGCATAAGCCACAACTCCGGGGGTGTGACTCGTGGAAAAACCCCTAATTTCTTTTGAATTCTATTGTAATATCATCAGGTATCCCTTTAGTTCAACTTTAAACTTTTACAAATGTCGCAAATATAGGCGGAACTCTTGCAATTTTGTTCCAGAATTCCCTAACTAACTTAAAGTTAGGTTGAATCTCTAAGAAGTTTCTAGTTACGTCAGCCTCAGGGGTCTCCCTTGGGAGATCCTAACGGTGCGACGCCTCTCGGGGGTAGAGGGGTGTTTCACTTGCACTATTAGATTTCTGTCTTATGTTCCATCATAAGATAAGATACAACATTCTCTCCAGTCTAAATCCTGCCACGAGCAAGTATCTGAACTGTATGATGCATCGGTCATGCATAATGGCAAATTACATGAGGATTTCATGGGAAATTAGCACGTAGAAGTCAACTGAGAAAATAACATCACGGGATATAGATCATTACAACACAATAGTATGCGGAACCAGATGAGAATGGAAGTTCCCCATCTACATGGTCCTCTAAAAGTAGAACTCAACATCAAGCAAGGCCCTTCCCACTACCCAAACATCTTTATGGTTTTTGTCCATGCCTAGGAGTCTACGACTATGAGACAAAACATCACAAGAACATGCTTTGACTTGCACTTCTTAGCCTGCTACAGACTCACTAAGACAGTCCAGAAAATTTTTAATTGTACATTGAATTCTTAATTTGCCACCACATAGATCACCATATTGAACCTACAGCTACTGCTTTTTGGCCTAACTATTCTTCTTAAAACATCAGTGATCAACAAACCAGGGGGAGAGTTGGACAACCAAAGACTACAAATTCAATGATGTAAAGGGGAGGAATTTAACAGCACCTTCAATACTTTAGAGTCCACAACATATAACCCTTAATAATAGCATTTGAAGACAATTAGATCTTTTTACAATCTGTGCTTGACCCCCTGAAGACTAAACAAATTACTCAAATAGAGATATCCAGCCAACAAGTAATTCAGTTTACCTCCTCCCTCTGCAGATTGGGTTTGCAATTATGCAAGGATTTTGCAAAATTGACCAATGTGCTTCTAGGATGGAAGGGAAAGAGTTAGATTTTCTTTGTCATTTTCTCTGGAGGTGGTTTGGAAGTTAGGAGTTGTCCATTACCATTAGCAAAAGCATGTGACGAATCAAAAGTATTTCTTCATATCCTCCTTTAACAAATGCTTGGGATGAGTGGATGACTAGATGCGAGATTTTGTAACAATGAACACTAGCATCTACAAAAGTAGTGGTACCAGGTCTTTTCACGGAACTCAGAGATGCTATCATCCCACTGCACATGCTTAGTGGTCTTTCCTCTTGAAAGCCTCTTGTGCTACAATCCTCACGCTTCAGAGCATCAGATCTTCACAGAAACAGTTCAATCATGACATAGTTACTCCATATGCAAGAACATCTGGAATTCAGAATTTGGCTAGCATGATAACCGATTGGTGCAATCAGAATTCTCTAACCCCTTTCAACTAACATCTAAGAACATCAAGAATGGAATCCATAACATCCCAATTTGGTTTTTTGAGGAAAATTTCCCAAACCACTTAACCACTCTGAAGTCGACACTGGACAGTGCATTACAATGACATAATAACCTGCCTAAACATCATCCAAATTCTGAAGCCTGCAACATGACCCTCCTATAATAACTTACTAATCACTGTAAATTGCAGAAAGGAGCAGTGAAATGTGCAATCAACAAAAACACCTTTTAAGGATGCACATTACTATTTGTGAACTTCCCAAAACATAATCACATTATTCACATCAATGAACTTGCTTATCAACAATGTTTGAGCTTTTCTCAAATCAAGTCAAGCAAAATTCCACCTCTAAACGAAGCACAGGCATATTCCACATCAAAAATGAGAATCCCCACTTTAGATGAGTTCAAGTAGCAAAAAGTCAATAATGATCAACGGTAGGGAGAAGGGAGGAGGAAAGAGAGAACCTGATTGAGGATGAAGTATCAAACTTTGGGCTTTGACTAATCTGTGAATTTGAGAGTAAAGTACTTTGAAAAGACAACTATGATACTGCATTAGGTTTATCTCCCTTTAAGACCATGATAGAGTTTTTCTGGATGGGGATTTTAAATTTCTTCTCTTCCTTTTTTTATCTCGTTTGCGTGTTCTCACATGGCCTTCTAGAGGTCAATGGCTGATACGTGAAGTTGATTGCCAGGAAATTTGTGAGAAATGGGATTTTAGTACAATGGAGTATCTATGAAATAAGCTGATGACGTTTACTGAAAAGAAAGGAGGAAGGATGGATGTTGGGCTAAACATGAATTTTAGTACAACAGAGTATTTAAGAAATTAATGAAATGGGTAATTTAAAAATCATAGTAATGATAGTTAATTGAAAAACATTAATTGCTTTTAACTTTTCTCTACTTAATCACTTGAAAATTGTAAACTCAACAATAAAGGGGAGCAGAAAAGTAGATTTTTTGACAGTAGAATGGGACAAAGGAACTAATTTAGAATGTTATTTTGCTTCAACATATACAAACATATCCAAATCTACAGCCACTGCTTCTTGACCTAGCTATTCATCTTGAAACATCAGTGAACAACAATGTAGGTGCACAATTAGAAAACCAAATACTACAAATCCAACAAGACACAGAAGTGGATTTTCGCCTAGCCTTTAATATTTCACAACCGATGACATAAAATGCACAACATAGCATCTGAAGACAGTTAGATTTTTTCACAAGCTGCACTTGACTCCTTAAAGACCGAACAATTTACTGAAAGTAAGATCTCCAGACAACAAGCAATTTACTTCACCAACTGTATCTGCAGATTGGGTTTGCAATTAGCCAATAACACAATGATTCTGCAAAATAAACCAAGAAAGGACTAGCACGGAGGGCAAACGGTTAGACGTGCTGTGTCATTTTCTCTGGAGGTGATAAGCAAATTAGAAAGTTGTCTATTTGTGAAAAATGTACAAATCAAAGAGATTTCTTTGAGTCCTCCGATAACATATGCTTGGAGTGACTAGATGAAGACTCAATGAAAACTAGCAACTACAAAAGTAGAGGTATCAGGCCGCTTCACGGAAATCAAAGATTTAAGATGCTATTCCAAAGCACATGCTTTAGTCATTTTTCCTCTTAAAAGCCTCTTGCGCCACAATCCCATACTTAAGGCCTGTTCTTTTCGTGGATAAATTGGGGTGAATAAAAAGGTGAAGTGGGTTGAAGTAGGTTGAGGTAGGTTGAAGTAGGTAGAAGTGGGTTGAAGTAGGTTGAAGTGGGTTAAAATTTTTTTATGTGATAAATTGAACTTGGTTAAAATGGTGGAAGTAGGTTGAAGTGGGTTGAAGTACGCTGAAGTGGATTGAGGTTGGTATTTTGGAATTGACCCATGAAAAGAACAGGCACTTAAAGCGCTGATCTTGACAAAAACAGTTCGATCGTGACATAATTTCTCTATATGCAAGAACATTTGGGATTCGGATTTTGGCTAGCAATGTATCAGCTCTGTGCAATGAGAGTTCTGCAAACCCTTTCAACCAACATCCAAGAACATAAAGACTGGAACCCGGAACATGCCAAATTGTTTTTTTCATAAAATTTCCAATCACTTAACCACTCTCAAGTCAAATCCAGGCAATGTATTAAACCTGAGAAAATAACCCGCCAAGCATCATCCAAATTCTAAAGCCTCCAACATGCCCCTTCAATAGTAAACAGAAAAAAGCAGCAGTGCAATCAACCCCCCCCCCCCCCAAAAAAAAAAACCCTTTGAGAACGCACATTACTATTGTTCAACTTCTTAAGACATAATTACATCAATGCAGTTGCTTCTCAGCAATGTTTGAACTTTTCTCCTAGCAAGTCAAGCAAAATTCAACTTCCAATCAAAACACTAGTATATTCCACTTCAAAAACGATAATCCCCGCCTTAGATCAGTTCAACCAGCAGAAAGTCAATAATGATCAAAAGCAGGGAGAGGGAGAAAGAGAGACAACCTGATTCAGAATGAAGCTCTTGCCCTGGCGAGCCCGGCCGCAAACGGCGACAACGCCGATGGGCACCTTGACGAGCTGAAGAACAGCCAAGGCCTGCGGATCAAGTCGGAATTTGCCATTTTCGTCGCAATAAACGAACCGAATTGGGCGGGCCGGACCCGTCACCGACGGCGAATGCGCCGGCGATGACGACGGAGAAACGGCCGACGCCGAGGGATCGCCGGCGTCTTTTCCTCCGAAGAATCTCATCTCTTATGCTTTTTTTTCGATGAGATGACGCGGAAATTGTGGTTCAATCACCATTTATGACGGTCTTACTACGGAGAAAGGAAGCACGACCCCCTCCGCGTTCTATAAGTTGCTTTTTGCGAAGGGGAGAAAAGGAAGGACGTAAATAATTTGGTGGGGTCCTCCAAAGTCTCATATTTGGTCTTCACTCTTCACACCGTCAATTAGCCTTTTTTTTTTTTTTTTTTTTTGGGGGGGGGCGGGGGCAGTTGCAATTTATGAGTCCTTGGACTCCAGTGCCACTAAGGCCCTGACTACTTTATTTTTCCTAACATTACCACCAAACTTTTATTTTTGTCAAATATATTGGAGTAATGACACCTCAAAAGGGTGTTCACTTATTTACTCTTCCTTATTGTTTCATAAAAAGTTTATATATCCTACTCTTCTTGCGCTTGTTGAATAACTAGAAGCCATATTTTAAGGGGGTTGAGGGGACTTGGGCGCGCGCCGCCTCTGCCCGCCTGTCCGGTCCAGGCTGGGCACAGCGCGGGCCGCAAGCTGTGGACTTGGGCCCTACTGACTATATTTTTGGAGGAATTTTCATTGGACTGATTGCATATGAGCTGTCGTAATCCTAACGGCCAGTTGACTGAGTCTTCCTCTATCTCTGCCTTGATCAGCATGATCATCTCCCCCATTACTACTTTAGTTACATGATTCTCTCCCTTTCCTACTTTTCTGCCCCCCCTTTTTCCTCCTCTAATTATGGTTATTTAACAGCTCCCTTACTTCATCAGACCACTATATAAAGAGCTTTTCTGTAGCTCTAAGAGGACACAGAAAATATAGAAACCTTCTTTCCTCTTCTCTTCCTTCTTCTCTTCCTGGGCAACAGACTGCGATACTCCATAACTTTTCCATTGAGTGCACGAGTGAGAAGCTCGCTGTGTTAAACCTTGGGGAGTTTTTTTGCCTTATCGATTTGCACCATAGTCGGGTGAATTTAACTTTCAGGTCAGTGGTCTCATCTATGACATAGTTCTTCCCTCTGTCCTCACTGCAGCCGTTATACCAATTATTCCAACAATCTGAAAGCTAAATTTATAATTGCTGCAACCCCAAAAACTCTCCTTAAACTATACAAAATTGAACCCCTTGATGGAACCAACTACAAATGCTGGTCCCAGAAACTGCTCCTCTGTTTCAAGCAACTGGAGATCGACTACATTCTCACTACGGACCTTCTGGACGATAGCAATACATCCACTGACGTTGAACCTTCTACTCATGTTGTCCTGAAAATACCCTCTATTCCACTTGATGATGCCACCAAAAGAAAACTCAAAAAGGACAACAAACTGATTAGGAGTTACCTACTAAACAATATGTCCAACCCACTATTTGACCTGTTTGTAAATTTCAAATTTGCCAAGATAATATGGACCAAATTGAACACAAAATATGGTTCAGACGATGTTGGGAAGAAAAAATATATCGTCGGCAAGTGGCTACAGTTCCAGATTGTGGACGACAAACCAATCATAGAATACGTTCACACCTACGAGAATATGTGTGCTAAGGTTCTGGCGGAAAGAATGAAGATGTGCGAAATTCTTCAAGGTAACGTATTGATCGAGAAGTTTCCACCATCTTGGAGTGATTACAGAAATCATCTCCAGCATAAGAAGAAGGATCTCACGTTGCAAAAAACTGATCAGCCACATGCGGACTAAAGAGGCAAACCGGTTGAAAGACAAGATGTCCTCTCTTTTGATAAATTCTGTTAATTCTAACTTGGTTAAATCTGCTGTACCGATGAACAAAGATGGGTTCAAAGGCAAAGAGAAGTAATTTCAGAAACCAAATCTCAGAAACCAGAATGCTGCCAATAAGAAAATTCAGAAGGCCCAATGTAGTGTGTTATGTGTGCGGCAAACCCAGCCATAAGGCCTATCAATGCAATTAGCGGAAAGAGCCAAGTCAAGTCAAACAAAAGTCCTCAACACCTATTGCCAACATTGCTGAAGTCGAGGACAATGAGATAATTTGTGCAGTCACCACCTTAGAAAAGAATATGGTGCACAATCTGGCAGAATGGATTCTGAACTCTGGAGCCTCAAGACACTTCTGCGCCAACAAAGAGCTCATGATCGATTTTGAAGAAGTTGCTGATGGACAATGCGTCTCATCTACAGCCACTGTCAAGGGTAAAGGGAAGGTTCTACTTAAGTTTACTTTTGAAAAACTGTTGTCTTTAAGTAATGTCTTATTTGTCACTTCCCTTGGTAGAAATTTAGTTTCCAGTACCCTCCTTAATATTGCTAGACTAAAAATTATGCAAGAAGCTACTAAAGTTGTTATCATGCGAAATGGGGACTTTGTTGGAAAGGGGTATCGTAGTGGGGGATTACTTGTTCTAAATGCTGCTGCACAAGTTAATAATGAAACTGCTGCCAATTCTGTTTATATTGCTGAGCCCGTTGACTTGTGACGTGGTAGGCTTGGACATGTCAATTTTGCTTCATTAAAAAGGCTTAGAAACATGCGATTAATTTCAAATGTGAATACTGAAAACTGTTCTAAGTGTCCTATTTATGTTGAAGCAAAACTTGCCAAGAAACCGTTTAAATCAGTAACTACCAGAAAAACAGATTTGTTGGAACTTGTGTATTCAGACTTAACAGACTTTAAGAACACAATGAGTAAGGGTGGAAAGAAATAGTTTATCACTTTTGTAGATGACTACTCTAGGTATTCTAAAGTCTACCTCCTTAAGTCTAAAGATGAGGTTGAAGAAATGTTCTTAAAGTGCAAAGCTGAAGTTGAAAACTAGTTAGACTGAAAAATCAAGAGATTTAGGTCAGACAGAGATGGAAAATATGACACCAATTTCTTAACTTATTTTTGTGAGAAAAATAAGATAATACATGAACTAGTGCTCCATACACGTCTCAGCAAAATGGTGTTGCTAAACGGAAAAACCGCACCCTTAAAGACATGATGAATGCCATGCTTTTAAGTTCTGGATTATTTGATAATATGTGGGAGGAAGCTGTCTTGATTTCCTGTTTTATACTCAATAGAGTTCCCCATAAGAACTTAGATCTAACCCCATATGAGTTATGGAAAGGATATGCCCCTAACCTGAATTACCTGAAAGTGTGGGGGTGCTTGTCTAAAGTTGGTCTACCTAGTCATAAACGTTCAAACATTGGCCCCAAGACCTTTGATGCTATTTTCATTGGTTATGCTCAAAACAGTGCTGCATATAGATTTATGTCATTATCTGATTTCTCTATTTCTGAGTATGGGGATGCTGAATTTTTTGAGCATGTTTTCCCTTTGAAAAAAGATGTGCCTCATATTGTGTCTAATGTCGTGCCTGAACTTGTGAACTTACCTGCTTCTAGCCCTAGTGTTAGATACATAGCAACTGAACCTAGAAGAAGCAAGAGACAGAGGACTGAAACTAGTTTTGGCCCTAATTTTATGGCTTCCTTTTTAGTATAAGTCCTTAAGAGCTTTGATGTTGATGCATTAACCGATGAGTTTGTTTCTCTGCTCTTACTTGAGGAAGATCCTAAAACCTGCCAAGAAGTTATGAGGTCTATAGAAGCTACCTTTTAGAAAGAAGCTATTAAGAGTGAAATAGATTTCCTTGAGTCAAACAAAACTTGGGAGCTGACCGATTTGCCCAAGGGATGTAGGCCTATTAATAGTAAATGGATCTTCAAAAAGAAATTTAGGATGGATGACTCTATTGAAAGGTACAAAGCTAGATTAGTTATTAAAGGCTTTGATCAAAAGAAGGGAATCGATTTCTTTGATACATATTCCCCTGTGACTAAAATTGCAATAATCAGAACTCTAGTTGCTTTAGCTGCCATTCATGAACTTGTTGTGCATCAGATGGATGTTAAAACAGCTTTCCTTAATGGTAACTTAGAAGAAGAGATTTATATGTCGCAGTCTGAGGGGTGTGAGGTTCCCGGTCAAGAGAACAAGGTATGTAAACTAAGAAAATCCCTTTGTGGTTTAAAGCAAGCCCTTAAACAGTGGTACGAAAAGTTTGCTACCTCGTTAGAGGAAAATGAATTTGCTATTAACAATTCAGATTCTTATATTTATTCCAAGATGATTGGATCTGATTATGTGATCATACGCTTATATGTGGATGATATGCTGATTTTTGTACCAACTTGTCTATTATTAATGAAGCTAAAAGACTTTTGTCTTCTCTCTTTGAAATGAAAGACTTAGGAGAAACAGATGTGATCTTGGGAATTAAACTTAGAAAAACCAAGAATGACTTTTCCTTGTGTCAGTGTCATTACATTGGAAAAATGTTGAAAAGGTTTAAATCTTTTGATGTAGTGCCTGTGAGAACTCCCTATGACTATGGCCTACATCTTAAGAAGAATAGAGGACCTAGTGTCTCTCAAGTCGAATATGCAACAATAATAGGCAGTCTAATGTTTCTCATAAACTACACTCATCCTGACATTGCATATGCCATTAGTAGATTGAGCAGATACACTCACAACCTTGCTAAGGAACATTGGGATGCACTTCATCGTTTGTTGAGATACCTTAAAGGTACTATGGATTGGTGTTTACATTTTTGTAATTGTCCTGCTGTACTAGAAGGATTTTGTGATGCAAATTAAGTTGCTGATAACGATGAGGTGAGTTCTACTAGTGGCTATGTCTTTACATTGGGAGGAGGAGCTATTTCATGGAAGTCTGCAAAACAGACATGTATAGCTCGCTCAATCATGGAATCTGAATTTATTGCTCTTGAGTTGGCAGGTCAAGAAGCAGAATGGTTTAAGGGTCTCCTGATAGACACACCATTATGGGGGAAACAATCAACACCTATCTCCTTGCATTGTGACGCACAAGCAGCAATTGGAGTTGCACATAACAGTGTCTACAACGGAAAAGGGAGACATATCCGTATTTGACATGGTGTGGTAAAGCAATTGTTGAAGCATGGTGTTATCTCCTTGGAGTATGTAAGATCCGAGAAAAACTTGGCAGACCCTCTCATAAAGGGATTGCCAAGAAGAGTAGTTCTTGAATCATCGAGGGGGATGGGGCTAAAGCCCATGGAATGAAGAGGTACGGTGGATACCTATTTGTGGTCAAACGAAGCCATACTAATCTTCTAATTGCATTACTTTCCATTCCTATGACGTGTGGTAGTGCTTGTGCTATAGAGAAGCACATTAAATGAATCCATAGCTTATTATGGTGGTGTTATAGAGAAGCACTTGATGGATTCATCATCACTCTACAAGAGGTTGAGCTAACATATGCTCTTAATAATTCCAAGCCATGATATGGTGGTCTAAGTAGAGATAGACTGATGGAATTACCTAAGTAAGTGTGAAGGTCTGGCCGCCTTCTATGAGAGACCAGGGTTGTTTCTCTAGAGCACTTATGAGACCCGAGGTATGCGCATGGGCCTAAAAACGCAAGTGACTATCGCGAAGTATACATCTTTTAGGGTTGATATGTGTCAAAAGGGCCTCATTCAAAGTATAATAAGTTCAAGACTAAGTTCACTTGTCAGACTTAGACGTGGCCTCTCTTCACTACGTATCAATTCAATGGAAAGACATTGATACTTAAGTATCCGACCCTTCTTGCCTAGGAAATCTTTCTCATTCTTCTTTGTCTTTTGTGTACCATTAGTGGGGGATTGTTGGAGTAATGGCATCCCAAAAGGGTGTTCATTTACTTAATCTCCTTTGTTGTCCCACATAGAACCTTTGGAAGTGGTTTGAAGAGTTTATATATCTCATTCTCCTTGCGCTTGTTAAATAACTAGAAGCCATGTTTTTGAGGGGGTTGAGGGGACTTGGGCTGTCACGCGCGCGCGCGCTGCCAATGCCCGCCCGTCCAGTCCGGGCTGGGTGCGGCGCCGGCCACGGGCTGTGGGCTGTGGGCTATAGGCTGTGGGCTTGGGCCCTACTAACTATATTTTTGGAGGAATTCTCATTGCACTGATTGCGTATGAACTGTCATAATCCTAACGGCTAGTTAACTGAGTCTTCCTCTATGTCCGCCTCGATCAGCATGATCCTCTCCTTATTACTGCTTCAGTTACATGATTCTCTCCCTTTCGTGCTTTTCCACACCCTTTTTCCTCCTTAAATTATGGCTATTCAACAGCTCCCTTGGTTCATCAGACCACTATATAAAGAGCTCTTCTGCAATGCTAAGAGGGCACAGAAAATACAGAAACCTTCTCTCCTCTTCTCTTCTTTCTTCTCTTCCTAGGCAACAGACTGCTATACTCCATAGCTTCTCCCTCGAGTGCACGAGTGAGAAGCTCGCTGTGTTAAACCTTGAAGAGTTTTTTCACCTTATCGATTTGCACCAGAGTCTTGCGAATTTAGCTTTCAGGTCAGTGGTCTCATCCACGACACAGTTTTTCCCTCTATCCTCACAGCAGCCGTTACACCAATTATTCCAACAAAATGTACCACTCACAAAAGCAAGATAATTCTAATAGCCACTGTACCTCTAGTTAACCGGGTATGGCAAGTTGAATAAGTTATTATTAATTCTTTTGACATGAATGAAAAGTAGGACATTTTAAAAGCTTTGAGAAACATGTAAAAACAATCAACGTACATCATTTTGCTTCCTCACATCCCCACCCTTCATATAGCAGCACCATGGCAGAATCCCTCCCATTGTGGGACACGTATTCTTCATTTTTTTTTGCAAAATTTGGCCAAATCGATGCAAGAGTTGCAATATTGTGTCAATTCAAATGGAATAATCCCCAATATTGTCCAAGGTTGTTCTCAAATCAAAATTCCCAATTTCAAATCCAAAAACCCCAACTCTCTTATTTCTTCATTTATTTTTTAGAATTCCTAAAATTGAGTTCAAATTAGCTACCTACACTCGAATTTGAACCTAGAAAATCTTCAAATTCGATACTTCAAGGAGCTGTGAAATTCAGTAGCTAGAAGCCCTACTTATTTATGCCGATTGAGAAAGAGAAAGAAGAAGAATTACAAGCTGAAGATGGAGATTCAAGGGTACCAGAACATGGAGGTTGATCATGTCTTTATTGATGTTGCGTTTATTGTCCTTATGCATTTGGATTAGCGGCGGGGTGAAATGAACTAGCCATAATGATAGTTCTTGGTAGGTCTAGATGCATTAGTGGCATTTCAATGTAATGATCAATAATTTGTTCCGGCGCAGGGGTTATTGAATAATGATGCTAGTGATCATATGTATTGTATTTTGGGTACAACGATATGTAGAAGAAATGCAATTGTTGTATTGGCTTCTGGCAAATTGAATGAAATGGAAATTTGGCACTGTTTATGGCTTCATGTCAATACCATTGTGTAAAGAGTTGCCTTTCAACTAGAAATATATGGATGATGCTTATGTGAATAATTAAAAGCTGGATCTTATTTTGTTGTCCATATATGGCAGCCTCCTGAAAACAGCTCTGAACCTTGGCTTATTGCTCTCAGGGAGTTGCATATAATGGCCTCAACTACATATTTTTTATTATTGGAAGAGTAGGCTATAACATAGATTTTATTGTGCAAAAATGGAGTCTGTTCATCAACTAGACAAGAAACAAACATAAAAGATTTGCTTTGGCCTAGAAGGTGATTGGAACTGATGAAATCATGTTTATGGAGATTGTTGTGCCACGGAAAATGTTAAACATATGCACTTGACCCTAAATCAGCAAACAGAACACATTAACAATGAAAAATACCATAAATTATTATTGGAATCAAAAGGGCATCATCACAGTTGGTTCTCTTCACGACATACAGATCTTCAACATTAAAATCCAGACTAAAAATTATAAGACACACCAAAATCTACCCATAGGAAAATGAGATGTATATTGTGCGAGACGGCAAAAATATCACGGTAACCTAGCGAAAACTTTATAATCAAAGTTATAAAGTGCACTTAATGAAAGCAAAAAGCATCATCCAATATAGTAAATGTTTGAATTTCTTGGCTTAGAATGGCCTCCTCTCCAATGACAAACGTTCTTCTCACATATTGCTTTGACATGAACTGATTATCGAAGACAGCAACACCGTGGTTTGAGTGACCATAGGCAGTAGAGCTCGATGGACTAGCAGTAGCAGAACAAATAGAATTGGCAGTGTCATCAACAACAAAGGTAGATGCAGCAATGACATTTGTAGTTGAAACAACACTGGCAGCATTAGGTCCAAAAGCAAGTCCAGAAACATCAACGACAACACCAGTAGGTGTAGAAACATTAGTGACTATAGCAGTAGTTCTAGAAATAGCATTAGCATTTGAGGATGAAGATGTTGGCAGCTGCAAAGCTCATAAGAAATGCGGAAGAAGTTGTGTTTATTAAACATGAAGTCTAAAAAAAGAAGATAAAATTATAGAAGTCAATTCAAACTATTACCCTTTCTCCACATGTCTTCTCACTATAACCATACCCGCCGCAATTAGAGCACTTAATAATGCCACCTGATCTTGGGACTATTCCATATTGAGAATGAGATCTTGCTTCTCCTTCTTCTAGTGTCCTTTTAAATTTCAAATTGCCTATCTTCTTCTTTTTGAAAATGGGGGCAACAATTGGCTCATCTTCTGATGGAACCCACAAATTTGGTCCATTTATAGGCTTCAATGTATATGCATAGGTCTTCCTTAGATTTTCAGTGCTATAACACTTATGAACAAACTGATTTCAATTCATTTTCTCCTCCCTCATCACTGCTAATGCATGAGGACACGAGATACCACTCAACTCCCATCCCTTGCAAGTACATGTCTTGGCTAACATATCAACCAAAAAGCCTTCAGTACCATGCTTGACACTATACTTAGCATCACCAGATCTACTTGCTTGCCACCATCTAGATAGATCCTTCACTTTCTCTAACGTCTTAAGGATCATAGGACATATATCATGTTCTAAATGCTCAGCCATTTGCTTCCTAGAAGCAACTTTTGTCATGATGCTCACTTGAACCTTTCCTCTATGATGAATGCATTGAAAATCTCAGCCATACTGTTGTCGACAGAGTCACATTTAGAATTTGGCATGAAGAAAAGCCTACAGAAATACTTAGGGTCCTTCTTTTCCAAGAATTTCCAAGCATCAATATCTAACTCTTGCATCTCCTTGATATACTTTTTATAATGGACGTCATTTCATGACTTTGCATTGTTACAAAACATGTCTCTATATTTTGAGCCCTTCTATTTCTTCCTAAGGTTAGCATATACATGCCTTGCACATAACCTATGTTCTGCTTGTGGGAAGAATTTTTCAATGACATTAACAAGGCCCTATATAACCAAAACTATTAGTATAACCAGGTAGTGAAATAGGTAAACAACAAGGCCCTCACGTAAGTATAAATTTACCTTCTGTTGATCTAAAATGATGGTCCACCTATGTCCATCTCCCATCTCTAAATCATCTTGCATGAATTGAGTAACCACTCCCATGTTTCCCTACACTCTCTTTGTGCCACACCCCAAGCAACAGGGTACATTTGGTTGTTGGCATCTTGACCAACTACAGCTAAAACTTAGCCATTCCATGGACCCTTCAAGAAACATGCATCAACGCTCAAAACTCTTTGACAACCTTCTAAAAATCCTCTTTTCAAACTATTAAGGCATATATAGAGGCTCTTGAAAACAAATTGTCCATTTGGATGTCTATCTACATCAGTCCTAGTAGTTGAGCCCTTAATCTTGGTGAGAAGCTCATTTGTATAAGCCCTAATCATGCCAAATTGTGCCTTGTAGTTCCCCAAGATTAGTAACAAAGATTTTGCTCGAGTTCTTCCACACATAGACAAGGTAGGCTTGTAGTTATGGTCCATCTCGATCAAGTTTCTCATCTCCCATAATCCTAAACTTGGTTGCATCCTAAATGTCTCCAGGTATTAGCGTGCCAACCAATCACTACACATTTTCCTCCTCCCCCTCTCAAAGCTATAAGGACCACAATTATGTGGTTTAGAAATCTTCCTGATTTGGAAGGATTACTCCCTTTGTGGTTTTGATGCCCACAAGGTCCACTCGCATCCTTCTACAGCACAGAAGACTTGAAATCTGCTTGTGTCACTGTGTCGTATCTTTAAATCATAACCCTTCATTATCCGATAACCCTCAAAAAGCATCTTTAAGTTGTTTTTTGTCTATGAACTTCATGCCCACTTGAAGATCAACTTCCTCTATTGACAAGCATGCATTGTATCTAGGATATCTTCTTATCCTTTTCTTTTTTTTTCTTTTCTCCTCCATCATCACCACCATCATCAGTTTCACTTCTTAAAGGACTATCCGCATTATCTGAATCTTGGTAATATGCAATATCATCATCAAATGGATTGCTTCTACCCCTATAATCTCCATTTTTGGCTCTAAGAGCCTCCAAATCTGTAACAATTTCCTCATGAATCTTCTTGTTTTTCTCTCTAATGTTAGCAAATTCCTCATCATCAGCATCTAATCCATATTTATCATAATCAGCATCCGCTATTATCCACTATCACCACCATCTAATTCGTTCTCATTCCCATTTCATTCCCTTTCATTGTTAATTCACATAGTCAACAATTCCATCTTCCTCATTGTGCTTAACATATAAGCACATAGACTCCAAGCCATAATATAAAGCCATTAATTCATGTATCTCTTTGTGACTGTCAATTTCCACCGAACTCTCCTCAAAAGATCATGTCGGCTTGCCAAAGTAAATTTTTCTGACCCTCCTTTCTGAATATCCCAATTTAATGACAATTTTTCTAATATTATCAACACTTAAATAATCAATATCACATTCAAGCATTTTCATCTCTCCCATCCCATATATCAGATAAGGCACTCTCTAAAATGAATCGCCATGATGCACACGTGACATTGAAGTTACTGGTATTGTATGATTAAGTTTAAACAAATTAATAATAAGCTTACAAGAATCATAAAACCATGTGCAACTTCAATAGAACAGGGGATGAGGATATGAGTGAGCAATTGAAGCAATTTTTGTACAAATTCTTTTAAATAGTCAAATTTCGCAACAAAGTTTCAACTTCTGCAAATATTAAACATTAATTACACAAACTTGGCTCCCAACAATAGAAAATTTAGTCTTTTTTTTTTTTTTGGCTTTCGTTTCGTTTAGACACCAAACTATAACTAGTGATGTCAACTCTTCTTATACTTTAATCTTCTCCTTCCTCTTGATCCAACTTTATGAGAAATTTTCACCAAACGCAACACCTTTTCATCTTCTTCAAGATTTATGAAGTTGCTTTTCTAGGATTCCATTGAGGTGATTGTTTGGGTGTGCCAGAGAGTGTACTCTAGGGCTATGTTTGAGAGATGAGTATTACGTTTTTTTGATCACTAGAGGGAAGTGTAGGGGCTTTTTTAATTTTCTTTTTCTTCCATTGTGACATTTGGTGTATTTACCAACTAGCAAATAAAATTAAAAAAACAAAAACTCGCTGTAGCCGATATTCTAGGACCTGCGATGGCACTATTAAATCATCTTCCTTTTGTGAGAGGTAAAACTGACTGGAAAAAAAAATTGGGTGGCAAAGTTAGGGGAAAAAAAAGTATGTGGTACTAGAGTCCAAGCACTCTACAGTTTATATAGGTGTAATATCTTGTCTAAGGCTGGCAATTCTCAACCCAAAAATAAAACTTTTTTGGCATTATTATGAAAAATTATGTTCTTATGCCTTTTAATTTGTTTTAGTCTTAAGGCTAAATTACTACTTCGCCCTCTTTTTTAATTTCTTTTTGCTTTAGTTTTATTCGTTCTCTTCGTCAGTGTAATAAGTTATTTGTGAATCATCAATATTTAATTTAGGTTGAAACCATACAGTATATTCAAAGGTAAGTTCTAATAAAGCTATATTATCTTCTATTAAATTCATTGCAATAGGTGAAAGATAATTTCATTTCGATTTATAATGATTTAATAAATTTTGTCTTAAACTTCTTAGTATTAGATCAAAAGATCTTAAGAAATCCCAAGCTTGATTTACTATATAATGTTTTAAATTAGGCAAATTAAAACTTTGTCCTGCTGTATAGCCTCCTTCTCGATCTATCCTTGAGTTTGATTGTAATATGTATTTATAGCTCATATTTAAATATCAGGGAGATTGCTACAAGCTAGATATTTAATTTTAAATGCGCTTAATTAAGGGTAAGGATAAGGAAGGCTCTGATACCATTAACATGGGGATTTGGCAACTTTTTGTAGAAAAAGGTTGAAAACTCTATGATGAGAGATTATTAATGAATGAAAAATAGATAATACAGTTTCAAATGGTACTGTTTCAAATGTGAAGACATAGTACTCCCAAAATAATAAATCAAACTATCAGAAACTCAAGAAATTATACCTTTCTTTTCACAAAGTCTCTCCTGGAGATAGATAATCTTTCGATCTGCCGCCACGCCCTTCTCCTTCACAGGTATTACTAGTCTTACTTCTTTCTACAGACTCTTTCTCTCACAACGAGATCTTTGAAAAGTAAAGATAGAATTCTAAGAATTTCTAAAAAAGTTCTTTTATTATTATGATTTCCAAAAAAGGAAAATTTAGAACATGGTTGAGAACAGAATGCTTTTTGAGTGATCTATTCTTTACTCAAAAATCTCTGCCACTTTCTTCTCTGAAGATACATTTTTATAATGCATAAAGGATAGTCCTTCCATGCTTCTACAATTGGGCCCATACAAATAGATAAAACAATACAATTATTCAGAAAATGACAAATATGGATATTTCTAAAGATAAGCTTAGAGATAAGGATGCTAGTTGTCGCCAAGATTTTAGACTTACATCTAGCTTATCTAAGGTAAAATCTTTACTGTCCTTAGTAGAGCTTGTTTTCCATCTTCTTTTTCATCAGTTCTGTAAATTTACTTATCACAGCTGCTGAACATTGAAAATCTTCTTGTTCTAGTTGGAAAAGAAATGTTAATAGTTCATCATCATAGTTTCCTTCTTGCATCGCTTCTTTAGTTATGATGACACAGTTAGATCTTCTGAGTAGACATTTCAGTCCTAAAGCATAAAGGCGGTGTCCTTGGCATTTTACTATGAGAGCTCCACTGGTTCATCGATAATTAATCCATGATTCGTTAAACCGAAAGGTTTAAATTTTTTAGCTGTTTCAATGTTTAGTTGGAAATGTTATGACATATAACCAACTTGAATGATGCTAGTGCAGGGATAAATGATATTAGTCTTTTCATCCTTCTTAGGAGGGATAGTATGAAATTTCACAAAGATAGGGCCTTGTTTAAAAGATTTAAGAGATTGGATTATTTCAGTAGGGAATTGGGATAGTTCTGTGACTTTAAAATCTGGATAAACTAAATCAAGATATCCAAATCCATAAAATTTATACATGGTTGCTGGGTTCGCACATGAGTAGGGTGTTAGTCTTGCAAAGAGAGATTTTCCACTATAAAAGGTTTGTGGGACTTCATGGAGTTTTTAGTATACTTGCTGAGTAGTTCTGTAATGACCTGATGTAAATAGGTCACAAATATCAAAAGGAACAGATTTTTTAATTTGTGTAGTTACGTCGATAGGTTTTTTTGATAATAGTTTCGCATTTAGTTCTAACATCTCCTTCTCTTTTTCGAGAAAGGGGGAGCTTGAACTTGGCTCAGTAGTAATTTAAGTAGTAGTTTGAATAGTTGGCGAAGTTTGTGCCTTTGCTGAGCTAGTAGTTGACATAGTTGACAGTTTTGAATAGGACGTCTTTAAAGAGCCAATGATTTTTAGCATTTCTGCCACAAGTGTGCGTCCTTGCTTTATATCCTTCTTCATATCTCTGATTATATCAGCAGTTCTTTTAGAAAATTCTTTAATTTCTGTTCGAATACTATCAACTATAGCTTGTACTCCAGTTTCAAGATACTGTAGTCCAACAGAAATAGTTTCCAGATACTCATTAAAGTCGATGACAATATCCTCGAGTTCCTTAAGCTCTTCTGAGTTTGCCATTATGAAGATAATTTGCTTCTCATGTTAGATAGTCTACAAGGAAGTTATTATTTCCTGAAATATGCTCATAATATGTGTTAAATTGGGATAAAAAGGTTTGCTATTTATGGAGTTTTCTCATATGCGGACCCTTATCTAGAACTTGCTTAACAAAAGTAGTTGATGCTTTATTATCAGTTAATACTTTAAATTGCTTAGGTAAAAGAAACAATCTCCATTTTTTAATTCCTAGAATTATCGCTAAGATTTCGTGTTGGCCTTGAAAATAGCTTAGATTTGCTCAAAATTGAAAAATAACAAGTTTTCACACTAAACGGTCAAATCGTGTCGACTTCAGGTCGAAATCGGTTCGGTTCAAGTTGGGTTCGCATTTCTCTCAGTAAATTCAGGTCAGGTATGAGTCGGGTTATCGTGTCAAATTGGACTTTTACCGCCCTAGGGAAAACATACCACTATGATATCCATAGATTTCATTGAGATCTATTCTTAATACTACAGACCAAACCTTATCAGAAGCATTAATTTGCATAATCAAATTATCTTCAGGTTCTGGCATTCTGAGCTGGGGTAAATTTTTACATTTCTCCTTAAGCTTTTTACAATTTGAGTATGATGTTCACTCCATTCTTTGGCATTATTTTTTCTTAGCAAACCTTGCAAATCTTTGTTTTTTCTTGCTAGATCAGGAATATAAGAGCTGACATAATTAAGTAGTCCTAAAAATCCTTAAATTTTTTTTTTGGTTCTTAGCACGTAGGATATTCTATTATTTTTCTTGAAATGCATGCTTGTAAAGAAATACCATTAGATCCTAGTTCGAATCCTAAAAAGTTATTTTTTTCTTATTCAATAGTAGCTTTTTTCTCGCTAAGACGTATACCTTCTTTTATAGCAATTTCTGAAAACATCTATAAGTGATTTCGACGTCCTTCTAGAGTTGTAGAGCTGATTAAGATATCATCAATGTAGAGGACCAGAAATGAGTTTAAATGTTTAAAAGTATCGTCTATGCATCTTTGAAATATTCTTGGCGTATTTTTAAGTCCAAATGACATTACTATCCATTCATAAAATTCTTAAGGTGTACTAAAACCTATATATTTGATACTATCTTCTTCTATTTTAATTTGTCAAAATCCTGATTTATAGTCAAATTTTGAGAACTATTTTTTATTTTTTACAAGATTGATTAAAACTTCTTTATTAGGTAAGAAATAATTGTTTATTTTTGTAAATTGGTTAAGTTTTTCATAATTTATAACCATTCTGGCTTTATTTCTTTTTTTTTTTCAGCTTCATTCATAACCATAAAGACTGGTGAAGAATAACTTCTTTTTGATGAAAATATTAATCCTTTTTCTAATAATTCTTTTATTTGGATAGAGAATTCTTTTATATCTTCAAGGGTATGGAGCATTGATTTTTCTTTAATACAAACTTCTTGGGTTAACTCTATTTTAGCTCTAGGATGTTTAGATTTCCAAAATAGCAAAGGATTCTCGAAATAAATCTGCTTTAATTTATTAATTAAATCTTCCTTTTTGATTATATTAGCTTGAAAAGTGGGTTTCTGTAGTTGTGATTGTGCTGAAAGTGCAATTTGTTCATATCCCTATCCACCACGCTTTGCACGTACTCTGTAAGGGTGTTTTAGGGTTGGTATTTTTAATGTGTATCCACATTTTATATTGAGATATATAGTATACGGGGTTTATGTAAATTTAGCAAGTTGTTTAAGAAAATCATTGCGTAGTAAAATATCATATCCTGCATTGTATTGTAAGATTAGATGAATATTAAGAATTTTATTTTCGATTATAATAGATGCATCACTTTGGATTAATTCTAAAGAAGTGGGAAGAGGATGAACTCCTTTAATTTTAATTTTTCGATCAGATGGAAGTTTTTTCCATTTTGGCAATAAAAAAATCTAGAGAAAAAGTTACCTCGGAGCCAGTATCTATTAAGGCGGTGGTTGTTGTATCAGCTTCTTTAACTGTTGTATCAATGTAAGTGAGAATGGGAAATTGTAATTACATCATATTCTGTTAAAAATGATAGTATTTTGTTTATCAACTAAAATGACTTGGGTGGGTTTTATATCATAAGTAGTGAAATAATCTAAACAATTCATTCGTGGTAAAATATGGTAGTATTAGTTGTTGATACAATGATCAATATACCATTCATATTCTAAAAGAATAGAACTAGGAGTTTTCATCAGTATTTTAGATTTCTGATTAAGAATAGATTTTCCTCCATCATAAGTAACAAGGTTATATTCAAATGCAATGAAAACTGGAATGAGTAAAGGTATACGATGACATTGTGAGGCTCCTATGTCAGTTAAGACTTTATTTTCTATCCATGTTTGACCGTTGAAATATTCTAACTTAACTTTATAAGTCGAATTACTAGAGTTTGTTTTCATACATTTAGGCTGAAATCTAGGTGTTTTAGTCATGTTAAACTTTTACATAAAGTTGGTTGATATACAATTCTCATTCCTTTTTCCGTATATGAGAGTTGCGGTGCTTCATACCTACTATAGGCTTCTTCTTCTTCTACTAATTGAAAGTTAGTTAATGTAGGTAATCTTGCTTCTTGTATGGGAAGTGGAATAACAATGCTTACTATTGAAAAGATAGCGTCTATTGTTATTTTTTCAGTTTGTCTTATTTCTTTTATTGGGAAATTAGTATTAGAGAAAATGTACAATACGTAGTAATAAAATGATAATGCATCATTTCTTAGTTGTAATCCTATATCAGTTAAAAGTTTAAATTGTAAGTTAAGAGTATCTTTAATATTTTTATTTCATAAAGTAACAAAGTAATTAGGATGACATTCGAAGATTAATTTTTTATAAATAAGGTTACCTTGTAGAGTTCCTAGATGACTATTTTGTATATTTGTAAATCTTTGATCATAAAGTGATAGAATAATAGGTGAGTTGATACCTTCTTTAAAACGTGCTTTTACTGCAATTTGTATTCCTTGTTGGTGAACATATTTAATTAAGTCTCGATCTTTTCTGGGAATTTCATCTAGAAATTTTCCAATTATGTCTTGGGTTATTAATCTTAGTCTAATATTTCCTTGTAAGTGCTGAACATTAACAGGTTGTTCGGTTGTATTTAATTTAAAATATCTTATTGACTTTCTTATTAAGAAATCATATAATTTCTTCATGAAGTTTCTTGGGTCCTTCAAAGATAAACCTGTTGTTATTATTTTTGAATATAATTTTTGATTAAAGGTAATTACTCCCGTATAGTTTTCATTGTTTGCTTGTTCGTATTCGGTATTGTATCTCTTTCTTCATTACTCATTTTCTATATCTGAATAACTTTCTATTTCAGATGTGTTGATTTCTTCTTCTGAGCTGATAGATTCATAGCAACTAGTAACTACATCATATTCATTAGAGTTGATGAGGTAAAGTTCTTCTTGTATTTCTTCAAATTCTTCAGAAAATAATTTTACTATATTAGCTTTTGTTTTATTACAATATATAGATTTGTGTTCGATTTCTTCGCAATTCCAACATTGACGTGCTTTAGGTTTTTTATTTCTTTTATAATATCTATTTTCTAAATTAAAATTTTCTTGAGATAATTTTTTGTGTCTAAAATGCTTACTACTTTTTTGTGGTTTATTAATAGATTTTTGTGTTTTTGTTTTATCAGTTTTTGTTTTCTTAGGCTTTAAATTCTTCCTTTTAGAAAATCGTTTCTTTGGTGCCCTTCTAGGAGCAATTTTCTTGACACCTTTTTCAGGGTTTCTTTTTCGGTTAGGTCTATAATTGGGAGAATATAATACATCTATTGAAGAACTGCTCTAAAGAATTAATTTGGAAAATCAATTTAACATAAAGTATTGGTTTAATGATGAAGACTAAATAATGAGTTTCCCTCAAATCGAAGGAGAACTTAAAGAAATAAAAACTGAAATAAAAGAAATAAATAAAACCATTGAACAGCTTGTAACACAAATATAGCTTATGAATTTAACTTTTGAAGGAGTTTTAAAGCCTAAGCAAAAGAAAGAACATGAACCACTTGAAATTAAATTCTTAGAAAAAATAACTCCCAAAAGTGATGATGAAAAATATATTAGAAAATATCAAGAAAGACTTTTAAAGATAAACGAAGAAACACCTAAACAAATTATTGAAGAATATAATCCTCCTATTGAAGAACTATTAAAAGAATTTGAAGATCTACAAATATTTGAAATGGTAAAACAAATAATTATGCAGTATGGAGTGACAGCCGGTAGTGTAGGAAGTAACAATCCTAATTATGAACATGGAGATAGCTCAAATCCGCTCCATTCAAGAGAAACTTATAAACCGAAAGCAAAAGGTCAAAAATATTACAACAATAACAAGCGAAAGCCAATGATTAATGAAGAGTTTAAACCAAAAAATCCTTTAATTCAAGAACCAATACCATCTTTTCGATATTTTCTAAACATGGATTGTATAACTGACAAAAGAAGAGTTTTAGATATGTGGAAAGGAGCAATGATATTAAATCTAACATATGAACCAACTTATGCTGAAGAAAAGAGAGAGAGGTAAACACCATCTATAACTTAATAATTAATTCATTTCAAGAAATTGTAGCCAACTGATTTAATGGAATCCCCCCTGGTATTAGAAACTTAATATAATTAGATGTAAAACGAAACTTGGTAATCAACATAGAAGGAGTATGGGCTACGGTAAAATACCTTATTGGACAATTTGAAGGATTTGAGTATATAGAAAATCAAGGTAATGCCAGACTTGAAAGAGACGAGAAGCACTATATAAATTAACCAATCTAAGAATTTGTAACTTGTGCAACTTTAAGAGTTTCTTTTGTGAATTTGAAAAATATTATTATGAACTTTTTGATTCTACAGAAAATCAAGAAACCTATATATGATTATTGTTAAATAAATCTCCTAATCCATGGAATAGACATTTCTCTAATTAATTTAAAGAATTTGCGAAACAACCCACAGTCTTTAGATCCGTAACTGCAGCTCAAACTATAATAAACTAGAGAAATGATTCGTCTTTGCCTACAAGAAAATCCAAAGAAGACACATTAAATAAGCAACTTTATGTTGTAAAGATATTAAAGAACTAGGACAATATGGATGTGAAAACTATCCCAATTATATACCCAAACGAAAAAGAAACCCAAAAAAAGATGTCAAGAAAATTGCTCCTAAAAGGGCACCAAAGAAACACTTTTCTAAAAGGAAGAATTTAAAGCCTAAGAAAACAAAAACTGATAAAACAAAAACACAAAAATCTTTTAATAAATCACAAAAAAGTAGTAAGCATTTTAGACACAAAAAATTATCTCAAGAAAATTTTAATTCAGAAAATAGATATCACAAAAGAAATAAAAAACCTACAGCATGTCAATGTTGGAATTGTGGAGAAATCAGACACAAATCTATAGATTGTAATAAAAGAAAAACTAATATGGTAAAATTATTTTCTGAAGAATTTGAAGAAATACAAGAAGAACTTTACCTCATAAACTCTAATGAATATGATGTGGTTACTAGTTGCTATGAATCTATCAGCTTAGAAGAAGAAATGAAAACATCTGAAATAGAAAGTTATTTTGATACAGAAAATGAGTACTGAAGAAATAGATACAATACAACAACAGGAACAAGAAAACAATGAAAACTATACAGGAGTAATTACCTTTAATCAAAAACTGTATTCAAAAATAATAGCAATAGATTTATTTTTGAAGGGCCCAAGAAACTTCATGAAGAAATTAAATGATTTCTTAACAAGAAAGTCAATAAGATATTTTAAATTATATACAACCGAATAACATGTCAATGTTCAACACTTACAAGGAAATATTTGACTAAGATTCATAACCCAAGACATTATTGGAAAGGTTCTAGATGAAATTCCCTGAAAAGATCATGACTTAATTAAATATGTTCATATTTAAGGAATATAAATTGCAGTAAAAGCATGTTTTAAACAATGTATCAACTCACCTATTATTCTATCACTTCATGTTCAAAGATTTACAAATATACAAAATAGTCATCTAGGAACTCTGCAAAGTAACCTTATTTATAAAAAATTAATCGTCGAATGTTATCCTAATTACTTTGTTACTTTATGAAATAAAAATATTGAAGATACTCTTAACTTACAATTTAAACTTTTAACTGATATAGGATTACAACCAGGAAATGATGCATTATCATTTTATTACCGTGATTGTACATTTTCTCCAATACTAGCTTCCCAACGAAAGAAATAAGACAAACTAGAAGAATGACAATAGACCTATCTTTTCAACAGTGAGCACTATTATTCCACCTCCTATGCAAGAATCAAGATTATCTACATTAACTGGCTTTCAATTCGTAATAGAAGAAGAAGCTTCTAGTAGCTATAAAGCACCGCAATTCTCATATATGGAAAAAGGAATGAGAATTGTAAATCAACCAACTTTATCTAAAAGTTTTAGCATGACTAGAATAACTAGATTTCAGCCTAAATGTATTGGAACAAATTCTAGTAATTTGGCTTATAAAATTAAGTTAGAATATTTCAACGATCAAATGTGGATAGAAAGTAAAGTCTTGATTGACACAGGAGCTTACAATGTCATCGTATACCTTTATTCATTTCAGTTATCACTGCATCTGAATATAATTTTGTTACTTATGATGGAGGAAAATCTACTCTTAATCAAAAATCTAAAATAATGATAAAAACTCCTAATTCTATTCTTTTAGAATACAAATTTTCTATTGATCATTCCATCAATAATGAATACTACCATGTTTTACTAGGAATGAATTGTTTAGTTTCACTACTTATGATATAAAACCCACTCAAGTCATTTTAGTTGATACACAAAATGCTATTGTTCTTGACAAAATATGAAGCAATTACAATTTCCTATTCTCACTTACATTGATACAACACTTAAAGAAACTGATATAACAACTACCACCTTAATAGATGCTAGCTCCGAGGTAACTTTTTTTCAACATTTTTTTAGTGCCAAAACGGGAAAAACTTCCATTTGATCCAAAAATTAAAATTAAAGGAGTTCATCCTCTTACCACCTCTTTAGAATTAATCCAAGGTAATGTAACTTTTATATTCGAAAATAAAATTCTTAATATTCCTCTAGTCTTACAATACAACTCAGGATATGATATTTTACTAGACAATGATTTTCTTAAACAATTTGCTAACTTTACACAAACCCATATACTATATATCTCACTACAAAATGTGGGCACACATTAAAAATACCAACTCTAAAACAAGCTTACAAAGTACGTGCGAAGCATGGTGGACAGGGATATGAACAAATTGCACTTTCAGTACAGTTACAACTATAGAAACCCATTTTTCAAGTTAATATAATCAAAAAAGAAGATTTAATTAATAAACCAAAGCATATTTTATTCTGAGAATCCTTTGCTATTTTGGAAACCTAAACATCCTATAGCTAAAATAGAGTTAACCCAAGAAGTTTATATTAAAAAAAAACCAATGCTCCACACCCATGAAGCTATGAAAGAATTCTCTATCCAAATCAAAGAATTATTAGAAAAAGGATTAATACGTCCATTAAAAGAAAGTTATTCTTCACTAGCCTTTATGGCTATGAATGAAGCTGAAAAAGGAAGAAATAAACCAGAATAATTATAAATTATGAAAAACTTAACCAATTTATAAAAACAGATAATTATTTCTTACCTAATAAAGAAGTTTTCATCAATCTTCTAAAAAATAAAAAATATTTCTCAAAATTTGACTATAAATCAAAATTTTGGCAAATTAAAATGGAAGAAGATAGTATCAAATATATAGGTTTTAGTACATCTTAAGGATTTTATGAATGGATAGTAATGTCATTTGCACTTAAAAATGCACCTAGAATATTTTAAAGATGCATGGATGATACTTTTAAACATTTAAACTCACTTCTGGTCCTCTACATTGATGATATCTTAATCAGCTCTACAACTCTTGAAGAACATCGAAATCACTTACAGCTGTTTGTAGAAACTGCTATAAAAGAAGGTATATGTCTTAGCGAGAAAAAAGCTACTATTGAATAAGAAAAAATTAACTTTTTAGGATTCGAACTAGGATCTAATGGTATTTCTTTACAAGCACATATTTCAAGAAAAATAATGGAATAGCCTAACGAACTAAGAACTAAAAAACAAATTCAAGGATTTTTAAGACTACTTAATTATGCCACCTCTTATATTCCTAATCTAGTAAGAAAAAATAAAGATTTACAAAGTTAGCTCAGAAAAAATAATACCAAAGGATGGAGTGAACATTATACTCAAATTGTAAAAAACTTAAAGGAGGAATGTAAAAATTTACCCCTACCAAACCTGAAGATAATTTGATTATACAAATTGATGCTTATGATAAAGTTTGGTCTACAATATTAAGAACAGATCACAATGAAATATGTGGATATCATAGTGGTACATTTTCCCACACTAAAGAAAGCCGTAATACTATTAAAAAAGAAATCTTAGCTATAATTCAATGAATTAAAAAATGAAGGTTGTTTCTTTTACCTAAGCAATTTAAAGTGTTAACTGATAATAGAACAACTACTACTGTTGTTAAGCAAGTTCTGTATAATGGTCCGCATATGAGAAAGCTTCATAGATGACAAATCTTTTTATCTCAATTTAACGCTGTTTATGAGCATATCTCAGGAAATAATAACTTCCTTGCAGACTATCTAACAAGAGAAGCAGACTATCTTCATAATGACGAACTCAGAAAAACTGAAGGAACTCGAGGATATTGTCATCGACTTTAATGAGCATCTAGAAACTGTTTCTATTGGACTCAAGCATCTTGAAACTGGAGTACAAGCCATAGTTGACAATATTCGAATAGAAATTGAAGAACTTTCTAAAGGAACTTCTGATATAATCAGAGATATGAAGAAGGATTTAGAGCAAGGATGCACAGTTGTGGCAGGGATGCTAAAAACCATTGGCTCTTTAAAGCCATCCTCTTCAAAACTATCAACTATGTCAACTACTAGCTCAGTGAAGCCACAAACTTCGCCAACTATTCAAACTACTGCTCAAATTACTACTGAGCCAAGTTCAAGCTCCCTCTTTCTCAAAAAAGAGAAGGGGATGTTAGAACTAAAGGTGAAACTATTATCAAAGAAATGTATCAACATAACTACACAAATTAAAAAATCTATTCATTTTGATATTCGTGACTTTTTTATTTCAGGTTATTATAGAACTACACAACAAGTATATTGGAAACTCCATGAAGTCCCACAATCTTTTACAGTGGTGGAAATCTCTCTTTGTAAGACTAACAACCTGCTCAAGTGCGAACCCAGGAACCATTTATCAATTTTATGAATTTGGATATCTTGATTTAGCTTATCCAGATTCGAAACTCACAGAACTATCCCATTTCCCTACTGAAATAATCCAATCTCTTAAAATCTTTTAAACAAGGCCCTATCTTTGTGAAATTCCATTTTATATCCCCCCTGAGAAGGATGAAGAAACTAATATCATTCATCCCTGTATTATCATCATTCAATTGGTTATATCTCAGAACATTTCCAACTAAACATTGAAGCAGCTAAAAGATTTGAATATTTCCGGTTTAATGAATCCTGGATTAATTATCGGCGAACTAGTGGAGCTTTTGCAGTAAAATGCCAAGGAGACCACCTTTATGCTTCAGGACTGAAATGTCTACTTAGAGGATCCAACTATATCATCATAACTAAAGAAGGCATGCAATAAGGAAACTATGATGACAAACTATTAAAATTTCTATTCCAACCAGAAGCTAAAAAATTTTCAAGGTTCAGCAGCTGATAAAAATAAATTTACAGAACTGGTGAAAAAAGAGGACGAAAAATAAGCTCTACTAAGGGCGGCAAAGATTTCACCTTGGACAAGCCAGATGTAAGGCTAAGATCTTGCCAACAACTAGCATCCTTATCTCTAAGCTTATCTTTAGAAATCTCCTTATTTATCACCTTTTTGAATTATTGTACTATCTTATCTGTAAGCTTGTCTTTAGAAATCTCCATATTTATCACTTTCTGTAATTTTACTATCCTATCTCTTTGTACGAAATTGTACAAGCATGGAAGGACTATCTTTTATGCATTGTAAAAATGTATCCTTAGAGAAGAAAGAGGTAGAGATTTTTGAGGGAAGAATAGATAACTTAAAAAGCATTCTATTCTCAACTGTATTCTAAATTTCCTTTTTGGGAAATCATAATAATAAAAGAACCATTTCAGAATTTCTTAGAATTCTATCTTTACTTCTCAAAGATCTTGATGTGAGAGAAATAGTCTTTAGATCGAAGTAAGACCAGTAAGGCTCCTGAAGGAGAAGAGCGTGGTGGCAAATAGAAGGATTATCTATCTCAAAGAAAGACTCTAGAAAAAGGAAGGTATAATTTCTTAAGGTTCTTATGGTTTGATTTATTATTTTAGGAGTACCACACCTTTGCATATGAAATGGTACCATTTGAAACAATAATATCTATTTTTCATTCATTAATGATCTCTCATCATAGAGTTTTAAACCTCTTTCTATAAAAAGTTACCAAACTCTGTGTTAATGGTGTCAAGTCTTACCTTACCTTTACTCTTAACTGGGCGCAATTAAAATTAAGTATCTAGTCTGTAGTAATCTCACTGATATTTAAATATGAGTTATAAAAATAGATTGCAATCAAACTCAAGAATAGATCGAGAAGGAGGCTATGTAGCAGGACAAATTTTTTAATTCGCCTAACTTAAAACATTGTACAGTAAATCAGGCTTTGGATTTCTTAAAATCTTTTGATCTAACACTAAGAAGTTTAAGACAAAATTTATTAAATCATTATAAATCCACATGAAATTATCTTTCACCTATTACAATGAATTTAATACAAGATAATATACCTTTATTAGAACTCACCTTTAAATATATTGTATGATTTCAACCTAACTTAAATATGATTGATTCATAAATAACTTATTACACTGACGAGAAGAACGAATAAAATTAACACAAAAAGAAATTAAAAAGAAAAAGGGCAAAATAGTAATTCAACCTTAAAATTAAAACAAATTAAAAAGGGCAAGAACATAATTTTCCATAGTAATGCGAAAAAAGTTTTGTTTTTGGGTCAAGAATTGCCGCCTTAATCTTGTCAGCTAGTCTTAGATAGGATTGTCATATAGGGCTAACTATTAAACATGTGCTCCGTATGAATGTTTATAGTCTTCTATGTTAGATTTTCTTTTTAAAAAAATATCTAAAAATCAAGTCGACTAATGAGATGGAACAAATAGTTCAATAGTTCGCACTAAGATTCATTGAAACGTTGTACTTACATAATAGACATCTCAACTACATTAGCAAGGTTGATATTCCTAATACAACATTATCTCAATATTCAACAATTATTTCATTTAAAAAGTATTTCTATCAAGTAAAATAGTTTAAGTATTTTATAAATAATCAACTAACTTAAATATATTAGCTAATTTGATAAATAATAAATTTAACTTAACAAATTTAACTGTGAAAAGTTTAATAGTTAAAAATTTCAACTATGCCTCTTATTTAATGGGATCTATAAAATTGTAGTTGTGAATGTGTAGAAAAAAAGGAGTATATATTATTTACTATGATGATTAATTCAATTTATTATACAGTAAAGGATAACTATTATCTATATAATAACACTTCTATTTGATAGTATAAAATAATAATCTAGTTATGGAAGATGTTTCAAACCATCATTTGCCATGAATATCTCAATAAGGTCCTGTTCTTTTCGTTGGAAAATTACAGGTGTGGGATGGGTGAGAGTGCGAAAAGGTGGAAAGGAGTGGGTGGGAGTGG
>JAKOGI010000667.1:232500-317500 GCA_029747015.1 Carnegiea gigantea | reverse complement strand
GGCGATAAGTGAAGGTACGTTTCACTTGAACGGGGTAGGGCATGATTGTTACCTGGTGTGGTAAGCTTCCTACACTTGAGTCCGACTTTCTAAATTGGGCCTAAACAAGTCCAATGCTATCTTAATAATACCTATATTCAGCCCAAAATCCAACTTAGATGAACTAAGAGCTATACTTCACCTTGGAGCCTATTTTTATGCCCAGAAATTATATTAACCTCCTCAAAATAATTTTCATTAATTTCTAGAATTTTAGTTTTCATAAAACCTTTACACCCAATTTTCAGGTTGGGGTTAGAATGTGGGCCCAAATTCCAGGGGCTATATCTTCTGATACAGATATTGGATCAGGACATCAAGACTATTCTGGAAAGATCAGAGTGTCTACTTCAACTCTTATCCTAAGCACATCAACCAATTTCAATAGTGACTAACTGAAATTTAAGAAAGTTTCTAGACTAACTCAAAAGTACCCAGATTTGAATGGTCTCAGTATTTAATCTATAACTTTTAATTTTAACTCAAATTAATATGATTCAAAATTCATGCTACAAAGGACTCACATAGATATAATTCATAAATTTTTTTTATAACTTTACCACTAACAATATTTAGAAGGGAATTTTCAAAGTCGACCTACATTTTGATTGGCAACAATGACAATAATCTTTCTAATTACGTTTTTTATCGCAAAACACTATCACCCATCAGCTATAAGCTCAAGCATGTATTATTAGAGACCTACCATTCATTAATCAAACCAACCTAAGAAAATATGAGATTTAAAATTGAAAAATATACCTTGACAATTATGATGATAGAAAAGGAGGATGCTTGAATGGATTAATTTACTCACCAACAAGAGAGTTTAAATAATAATATTTTAGTTTCAATTTTGAAATCAAACATCAGAATAATTTTATATATATATAAATATATATAAATATAAATATATATGTACACACACATATATATATACACATGCACACGCGCGCGCGCGCATATATATATATATATATATATATATATATATATATATATATAATTATAAGAAAATAATATTTGGGTGAGGGTTAGGTTTTGTGAAACCTTCACCATCCACAACCACAAGGAAAAGAGGGGTGGCTGGGTAGCAGGTCACATCGACGGTGGCACATGGGGGGCAATGCAAGCAGTGTTAGTGGCCAGCGGTTGGGCTGCCAACCGAGGGGAGAGAGAGAAAAAATGTGAGAGAAAGAAAGAAAGGGAAAAAATATGGGAGAAGAAATTGGGGTGAGGGGGCGAGTGGTGGCCACCACTTGGTGGTCGACGATGCTGGTAGGAGGCGCAGTTGGGTGGCAATGGCAGTGAGGGTTGCTGGCAGTAGCAACAGGCTATGGCATTACTTGGCAGTTCGAGAAGGAGAGATATCGTCAAAGGGAGAAAGAGTGAATGAGAGTGAGATCACGAGGGAGAGAGATGAGGTTGTTTGGAGTAGAGGTTAGAGATTCTAGGGTTAATATGGTAGCCATTGATGGAGTTTGTATAGGAGTAGAATTAGAGAAGGAAATACAAAGAAGATTGTGAACATGAAAGAGATGAAAGAATTATTATTTTTTTGAATAAATAAGTGAAGGAATTGTTTTTGCTGAAATAAAATTTGTTTATTTTAAGTAATTTATTTGAATTTTCTGAGATTTTTGGTTGAAAATGAGTAAAAAATCATATTATTTTAGCTTGATTTGAACTAATTTACCCCATAAATTAACCCTTAAATTATCTCAAAAAAATCTCTAATTATTTTGTGAGCTCAAGCATTCTAGGTTAGTTCAAAATCACATATAAATAATACATATAATTTAAGAATATTAATTTAGTTTTTTAGGGATTTACAACTACAACAGATAAGTATTTCTTTTATAAGGTGTTAATGAAGTAGTATTCCAAAATGATGTGTCCATTAGCGCTCATTGTGTGTGTTTCTATATTTGCTAGGCTTTTTGTCGTTTTGTCTAATAGCTCTTCATGTCGTTCGTTTGTGCATCATTATTTGCCCATCAATAATTAAACGAAAAAACAATGCTTTCAGTGAAGATTTTTGAACAAAAGATAGAGGTTTTCGTGAGAATTAATCATGACTTCTATGGAATTTCTCTAGCTCATGATACAAGCTACAAAGCCAAGCTACCCATCTAATTATACGCGCATAAAGTCACTGCCTAACTTGGTGCCTAAGCAACTAAGAGTCTTGGCAAGATTATCTTATGAAAATAATTACAAGATAATACAAAGAGTTTGTTTCCTAACCAAGTGATATACATTATTTTGTTTCCTAATACTCCACCTCAAGTTGAAGTATGAGGATTTACAATGCCCAACTTGCTTTTGATAAAATGAAACTATTACTTCCTAAGAGGTTTAGCAAAAATGTCATCCACTTAATATCTTGTGGGAACATATTCAGTTTCAAGGTCTCCAGAAATAGTTCGTTCCCTAGCAAAATGACAGTCGATCTCAATATGCTTTGTTCGTTCATGGAAGGCCGGATTCTTAGCAATATGCAACGCTGCCTGATTGATACAATAGAGTTTCATTGGCTTTTCCAAGAATACTGATAATGGAGCAAGGAAATATTTTGATGTATATGTGGGTGGGGTAAGTGAACCAAATCAAACTCAAATAAACCCAAATAAGAATTGAACTAAAGTAAAGACAAAATAGAAGGTTGATTGAGATGGAATAACAAAAAGAACAAAGGATAAACAAGACCTTGCACTTGAGATAATCCTTCACGGAGCCACTCAAGGACTTGATCTTGGGCAAATCCTCTTGTCTTCACCAAGGAATCACTCCAATTGGGAAAGAAAAGAGAACCTAGAACACCACTTGAACTTGCCAAAATTCAAGATATAGAACTAGGGATTTTGGAATACTTTTGAGAATCACACTCAAAGGTATTTGTATTTCACTTGGGAAAGCTTACAACTCTGAATGATCCAATGCAACTACACAACCCACTATTTATAGGCTAAACAAAGACAACCAAAAGACTTAAAAACTCCTAGTAATTAAAACTAGAAAATTGAAAAGACTTAGGAAAAATAAAAAGACTCATCATAAAAGGGGTGGGGGAGGTTATAAGGAATATTCTAGGATTTCTCAACTGAATATCTCCATCTAGAAGCCTCCAAAACGTGCACAATATCAGCCACACAAATACATGTAACCGAAGACTCTTCATTTTCCCAGAATTAATCCTTGCAGCTGCCTCAAATTCAACAGAGCATAACTTCCAGAATACTCGGCCAAATCACGCGTTCTTGGGCTTGATAGAAAGCCCTGGAAGTCTATTTTCCAGAATGGGCTCATTTGCTCAATTTGGATAAGCGGTTTAAAAGTTATGGCCCAAACAATGCACCTATCTCAGACTGGACTGGATCAGCATAACGTATCTTTGAGTGATATTTTGCCCAATCAAATGATGTCCAAATTAAACAAACTTGGGCTTATTTGAAAGCTGAAATCTTAAACTTCAAAAGCACATGGGCCCTCAAGTTGTGGGTCCACTTGAGCTTGTCCAAAAGTGGTCACAAAAATCGGGTTCCGCAGGGATGAATTCGGCACCAAATTTCTAGCAAAGCTTAACCTCTTTTTGACCTCTCCATAGTGTCGCGAGTCTTTGAACTCACTTAAGAAGACCAAATAGGCACATTTCCATGCATGATCTTCTTTGACCCTTTTCTTCTTTGAAATTGGACTTGAATAAAAATGATGCATATGGAAATATGCATCATATTTGATCCATATTAATTCACTAGTTTCCTTTGCCATAACACGATATTCTACTCCTACAGAGGATTTGGAGATAGTACTTTATTTCTTTACTTTCCAGGATATAGGAGACCTGCCAATAGTGACATAATAACCACTTAGGGAATATCTAGTGAGAGGACAGGCCCCCCAACCTGCATCACAATAAGCATAGACTCTTACATCAAAATCACTCTTGAGCAACAAACCATGTCTTGGTACCCCTTTTAGATACCTTAAAACTCGTTTGGTAGCTTCCATATGTTCCTCCTTTAGCTCATGCATGAACTATGACAGTACATGCACTACATAACATAACTTAGGTATTGTGCTTGTTAACTAGATAAGTCTGCCAACAAGGCGCCTATAACATGTTGCATCATCCAATTTTGGTCCAACAGCTAGAGTGAGCTTATGATTTGTTCAATGGGAAACTCTATAGGTTTGGCACCAAGAAGTCCACATTCTTCAACAATTGCTAGGGTATGTTTTCTCTGATATAGAAATAACCCTTGTGGTCATCTAGCCACCTCAATGTCCAAAAAATATTTTAAAGGGCCTAAATCCTTAATCTGGAAACAATTGTTCAAGTATTGCTTGAATTTGGCATAAAGTTCAAGATTGTTGTCAGTGAGCACTAAATCATCAACATATATAAATAAGGCCATATAAAAGTCCCCTTTCTTATAGGTAAATAAAGAGTGGTTTGCAAAGGATTGGACAAACCCATAATGCAACAATGTTGACGATAACTAGGCAAATCATTGTCATGGTGCCTCTTTGAGTCCATAAACGGATTTTTAGAGCTTGCACACCTTATTAGGTCCTGTGGAGTGAAAACCTGGAGGTAATGTCATATAGACTTCTTCATGCACATCCCCATGTAGGGAGACATTATTAGCATCCAGCTAATGTAGTTCCCATCCTCTAGCAACACCTACTGACCGAAAACATCGCACACTAACCAACTTGGCTACTGGTGCAAATATTTCATTAAAATCAAAAACCTCTATTTGTTAGTCTCCTCTAGTAAAAAGTTTGGCTTTGTACCATTCAATGGATCTGTTTGCATTATACTTAACTTTGTATACCCACTTGTAATTGATAGGCTTCTTGCCTATTGGTAAGTCTGCAATTGTCCGGGTTTTATTCGGTTCAAGTGCCTCCATTTCTTTAGCCATTACCTCTCTCCAATTTGCATCCTGAACAACCGCATTAAAGTACCTGGGCTCCATAATTTTGGTACTAGCACACAAGATATTGTTGATGTGTAGCAGAAAACTTTTCACAAGTGACATAAGTGGGCTAGATAAAGTGCGGTCTTTTGTTGTAGCAGAGTAGCATAAGTAATCTTGCAAATGACCTGATGCCTTTTATTCTCTTCTTCCACATCCCAAAGATTCTTCTGTGGACTCTTCACTAGAACTCCCCCTATCCGTTAAGGTCTCGATAGTGGAAGATAGCCTATTATGGCCATGCCTAAATTCGAACGATCTAGGAATGGCCCGCTGCGGCCTGGGCTGTTTGCGCGAGGCCCAAACTCACCATGATAGGCCTATTCCGTTCCAAGGATAGACGTCATGCTCGTTGTTAGGCTAGGTTTCGTCATTGTAAGGTCCCTCAGTGCTGCTGACTGTTACACCTGACCCATTGGACCAAACTATTTCTTAGGCTGTGTCATTTGGTCCACACAACTCAACAGATGGTGCAGAATCTCCTATCTTGAAAATTCCCGTATCTTGGATGTGATCTTTTTTTTTTAACATGTTTTGGGATGCATATGCAAATGTATTGTCAAAAAAGATTACATCTATGCTTACAAATAATTCCCCATAATCCAAATCATATACATTCTATCCCTTCTTTCCAAAAGGATAGCCTACAAAGACACGCTTTTGACTTTGCGATGCAAATTTATCCTTTGTCTTTGGTATTTATGAACATAACATAGGCACGCAAAGACTTTTATGCGATCATATGTGGGTTGTGCATGGAATATGATCTCATATGGAGTCTTACCGTTCAAAATGGGGTAGGTGTTCTATTTATTAAGTATGTTGCTACTAAGGCACATTCCTCCAGAATTCCAATGATAGATTTGCTTGAAAATGAAGTGTCAATGTTTAAAATATGATGATGTTTCCTTTCAACTCTGCCATTTTGTTAGGGCATATCAACACAGCTTGTTTGATGCGTTATTCCATAATCAGCATAGAACTTCCTCATGGGACTTGAAGTGAACTATTTCTATTGTCGCTTATTATAACTTTGACACTCATGTTAAATTGAGTTTTCACCATCATATAAAAAGTCATAACCAATTTAGATGCCTCACTTTTGTCTTTCATTAAGTAGACCCAAGTTCTTCTGCTAGCATCATCAACAATGGACAAGAAATAACGTGCTCCACATAATGACTCAACTCTATATGCACCCCAAATATCGCAATGAACAAAATCAAAGCAACTTGTAGCATTATTATCACTCAAAGGAAAAGGCAATCGATTCTTCTTTACTTTAAAACACACATCATAAGGCTTATGACTACCTTTATTTTCAAAAATTCCAAATTTGCTAGAGAATAACGACATAATTCCCTTTGAAGGATAGCCTAATCTTTGATGCCACACATCACAAGTATCCATTTTATTTGCTTTAGATTCTGTTGGTGAATCTTCCTTGAACAAATAGGCCACTCTTTGTTGTTCACCTACTCCAATCAACCGTCTTAAAGAAAGGTCCTGTATCACACATAGTTTAGAAGTAAATGTCACTGTATAAACTAAATCATTTATAAGTTGCGTAACAAATATTAAGTTGTAAGTTAAACAAAGAACATACAACACATCATATAAAGTTTTGCTTGAATTTAATTTCACCATTCCTTGTTTGCTTGCACCACTACTTTGCCCATTCAGCATATTTACCAAGATTGGATGAATTTCATGGGGCTTGCTGAACTTTGCAAGATCACATGTCATTTGACAAGTAGCCTCACTATCAAGTAACCAATCGCCATTACCTAACAACTTGGCACCACCTGTTTTAGGTGCATCGATGAGACTAAGTAAATGCTAAACCTCGTCAACAGTCAAGCCTAGAACCATGGGCGGACGGTTAGTCCTCTCGGTCTCGACAGCAGGTTACTCGTCGATGGATGCATGGGCTGCATATGCCGCGTTCTTTCCTCGTCTTCAGCCAGCAGTTCCTCTACTGCCTCATCCTTCTCGGCCCTTGCCACAGGGACGTCCACCATCTCACGACACCCACCTGGTTGGATATTCGATGATCTCAAAGCAACTATGCTCTTCATGCCCCGTTTTGCTGCAATGTGTGTAGGTTGGGCATTGCGAGGGTTATGACGTACTAGGAACACTCATGACAAACACAACTCATTATCGACATTCTCGCCTCGTCGCACCATGACTCTTTGATGGTTCTCCACTTGCATCACTACATTAAAAATTTTGTCAAGTTGGGGGTAGTGATTCTTGAGCAAGCAATTGATTTCGTATTGATGAAAAGTCATCATCATTCAGGCCCATCATACATCCTAATAAGCTTCTTTGCTACTTCACACTTATACCCTTTACAGGCACACCTTTGCATGGTTGTTCAACTCATTCCATAAAGTCATCAACTTGTTATAGAAATCTCCCACAACCAGATTTCCGTGTTTACAATTTGCTATTGCTGCTTTAAGTTGATGAATTTTGGTAGATTAGCAATTAAATACCTCTTCTTTAAATCCTCCCATATTTCATGGGTTGTTTCTATATAAACCACATTAAGTCATCGCTTTGGATTGATGATGTTGAGGAGACAAGAGTAGAGCATGGAGTTTAACAAATCCTATGCATCTGTTTCTGAGAACTCTTGTTCTGTAGCTTTTTTAGGTTGTTTTAGCATTCCTTCTATGAACCCTAGTTTGTTCTTTGCTCTTAATATAGTTCTAACTACTCTTTACCATAGTTCGTAATTTTCCCATCAAAAATTACTGCAATTATTGGCATTCCTAGTCCTTCTTATGGATGCAGGAAATATGCATAATGAGTTTTGATAACAAAATTTTTCTTCTCTCCTCCAACCATGAATGAATGAGTATCAAAATCACCTTAGATCTTAATGCTTTGATACCATGAAGATTTTTGAATAAAAAATAGAAATTTTGGTGAGAATTGATCAAGGCTTTTATTGAATTTCTCTAACTCATGATACAAGCTACAAAGGCGAGCTAACCATCTAATTATACACACCTAATGTCACTGCAAGCTAAGTAATCGACAATATTAGCAAGATTATCTTAGGAAAATAATTGCAAGACAATAGAAAGAATTTGTTTCCCAAACAAAGTGATACACATTATTTTATTTCCTAATATTTATAGTTAACTTTGATCATGCTTGAAAATTCAAAGTAATATAAAGATGTATGCACTTGGAATTTTAGGTTGGCATAATTTGTGTAAAACTTAATAAAAAGAGAATAGGAATACCTAAAAAAAAAAAAAAGAAAAGAAGAGAAATACAAGCATAGTTCATTTGAAATTGTATGCATGAATTGTATATTTTTTAATTTCAATATTAAGCTGCTCTATCATATAGTTTACAAGAATTTAAAGACAGTTCATTTGAGTAAAACTTTCTATTCTAACTCAATGCTAATGCTCTTAACAGTGTAGGTCTGAGTGTTTTCGAAATCTATGTACACTATGGTGGTAGTTGGCATCCATCAATGAAGAATGTAAAAGTTGAAGGTAGCATAACCATGTTTTCCGTCGGCAATGATAGTGAAGAGAAGTAAATCATGAAGTATGTGACTCAATTAGGATACAAGAATGAAAAGAAAATGTATTTTCTATTTCCTGGTTAAAGTATGCAAAGAGGACTTAGGCTAATCTACAAAAAAAGCAGCATATTTCAAATTTGGTGTGCTTTAGTAGATTATGTGCAGTGCAGTTATAAACTGAGCATGGAGATAATGATGATGAGAAGTCTGCTATGACATAATTGGAATTATTAGGCAAAAGCTTAAATGCTACACTAAAGAACATGCAAAACTTGTCCCGCCAATCCCTTATACACAAAAGTCCCTTGTAGATGAACGTGTGGTCATTATCAACCAATTTCAATGGGTGGATGATTACGGAGGATTTCAACAGGAGGATGACTCTATGATCATGCAAAACTGGGAGATGGTGAAGATGTTTTTCTTAATGGCAATGAAAATGCTTTAGAGGGTGACAATGATGAGGTCATTGCTACTAGACAAAAGCTTAAATGCTACACTAAAGAACAACAAGAGTCTGAACAAGAATTCAGAGATATGGCAGTAAAGCAAAACTATAGGTGAGGCATTTGGTTAGAGTGATGGTATTAAAGTTCTAATGGTGATGAAAACTCTCCCTATTATTATGATGATTGTAGAGGTGATGATGACACAAAAAAGAAGAAGAAAAGGAAGCCTCAAAGACAAAGATGTGAAGTTTGTAATCTAAACACCAAGGTTGAGCATAAATGATGGAAGGTTGTAAGAAGAAGAAACCAACTCACAACTTGCCTCAAAGTGGAATCTAAAACAAGAAGAAGGAAAAACAGCAAGGGAGAGGAGAAATCAAGAGTTTGGATAGTCAAGTGACCTTGCAAGGGATAATCCGAGGAGCCACCCTTGGAGAACACTTGGGCAATCTCTTTGTATCAACTAGTTACAGAATTTAATCACCTTCTAGTTGAGAGAAAGAGACCTAGAGACCCACTTGAGTTGCCAAGCTCAAGATATAACACTAGGAGTTTTTGTAGAGAGAGTTTGGGAACTCACAAATTCATTCATTCAAAAGTTATGTTGAAAATGAAGGCCAAGCTGGGTTTTTAAGCTTGATGGCCGAACTCCCCTCCCCTTCCAAGCAGCAAAATCAATAGCTAAGTACATTTGGGGAAGAGTTACACATCTAGTCAACCAATGCTAGCTAAACACCTCACTACCTAGCTTAATCTACCTCATTAGGGGTTATAATGCTCCCAAATGAGGTGTCAAGCTTACATGGATCCTTGAATGCAGCAAAATGACTCATTCAGCAAGTGGGGAGGCAAGGGGACAAGTAAAACCCAAGAAAATCAGACCCTTGTACCGGTTTGGGAAGAACCGGGTAAAGGGGTGTTTCTCTTGTCCTTTCGGCTGGTTAATACCAACACAAGGGGGTGCTTTGGATGGGATTTGAACCCTTGACTTGATAAATATTTATGTTTCCTTTCATGCTGCAAAATTTCAGAAACAATGGAGTTGAGTTGGTGGGCCAAACATTCCCTTAATTCGGACTGTGCTGATTGGCGCCCTGCAGTGCACTGTCTTCAGTTTTGGGCTTGGTTGGCTGACCAAATGGACTCCAAATGCCTTGCAAAAGGTCTTGTTGGAAAGCTAAGATCTTAAGCTTTAAGGGGGTGGTGCGTGCAGGAAATTTCCCCTTCTGCATTTTGCTCCAACAGAGAAACAAAACCGGGTCAGAAACGGTATGAACTGGGCAGTTCACTTTCTTCTTTGTGCATACGTTTTCTGACTATGGCATGAACTCCTTTGGCCTTCTTGGACTCCCTAGCGGGGGATGGATCATTGGCAATGGCTTTTGAAGGTTTGGTGGGATGGTCTCCATCAATAAAATACTCAATATAGCAAATGAATGCAGCAATATCGAAGAGTTCAGAGATGCTTTGCATGATTACATTGCCAAACAAGGTTATGACATTAGAATGGTGAAGAGTAATTTAAACAAAAAGCATGGCAGCAAAATGCTTTGGCAGTAATAACTACAATTGGAGAATCCATGCTTCATGGATAAGTCAAAAAAAGGGCATTTTAGGGATAAATTCATAGGCATACCCATATTTGCAATAAAAATAAGCTAGCACCTAAAATGAGCTTTAAATAGATTGCAAGCAATTATTTCAACATATTCAGAAATTGCCTTTACAGG
Source organism: Carnegiea gigantea (assembly GCA_029747015.1). Lineage (NCBI taxonomy): Eukaryota > Viridiplantae > Streptophyta > Magnoliopsida > Caryophyllales > Cactaceae > Carnegiea > Carnegiea gigantea. The sequence goes on along the minus strand of JAKOGI010000667.1, from coordinate 306,744 downwards.
AAGTGTAAAGATATCAAGCAACAAATATTTAGGATTTTAACGAGGAGGTTGCTATTTGGAAATGTAAGATAGCAATGCAAATTGCTTTAGAGAAGATCCATGGATCATATATTGAACAATTTGAGAGATTACAAAATTGTGCGGCTGACCTTATGAGATTAAATCAAAACAACACAATGACGTTTAAGCAAATTACAACTTCTGATAATTCTGAACCTCCATTCCGAAGGATCTATATTGGTTTGGCAGCATTAAGATAGGGATTTCTGCAGGGGTATAGGTCATTCATATCCTTAAATGGGTGTTGCTTAAAAAAAACTCCACATGGGGTGAGCTATTATCAGAACTGGGTAAGGATGGTAACAACCAGATCTCTCCTATCGCGTGAGCTATGGCTAAGAAAAAAATACAAAAGCATGGATTTGGTTTCTAGAGTTGCTAACGGCTAACCTCGGTTCCATAGATGGAACTGGCTACGCCATTATGTTTGACTCACATAATGTAAATTTTCTTTGCATTTTTTAAATTATGATTTATTTGTCTAGCATTATAATTGTGCAGTTTATTATTGTCTTTTAAACTTGTGTAGGGTTTGTTGAAATCTATTATGAAAGGTAGGCCTCTTGAACTCAAATAATTTATGCAAGAGTAATGGAAGATTTTGTCAAAGAGACAAAAAAAACCGGTAAATGTTCAACAGATGGTAAGGCTAAGTGCAGCAGGCCCTTTAATGACTTATAGCAGATGTGGAGCTCAAGAGCACAATAAGAAAACTTACACAAATGTTAGATGTGATCCAAACTCTTATCCTCCATCTACGGTGGGAAACCATAAATGCAACAACCAGAAAAGTGCCATAAAAAAATCAAATTTAATGAACAAACTATAAAAAATCAAAGAGGAAGGAGGGAAAACAAGATCGAAACTAATGGCTATGGGATCACCTTTTATGCTTATTGAAATCAATGGATAAATGGTTATATATTTGTAAGTGTACTTTCTAATTTGATTCACTCAGTTCATTCGTTTATATGAAATTTTGACTATCTTTTATTTCTATTAAGGGTGAACCTATGGGTAGCAACTATCATGAATTTATCCAAGATACAAGTGAAATAATTATAACATCAACACATTCAACTGCCCCCTTTGCGTGATCTGTAACACATTCTATGTGCATACATTTTTTGTTGCATATCCTACAATGAAATTATATACCACCATATAATATATATTTTGAGTTTTTTATTTTTTTTTGTTTTTGACCAATTTTCGCAAGAATTGCTACTAGCAAGCTCTCAATTTAACCATGTATTTTGCTTGACACCTTTTTTCTTCAACCAAAATAGAAATTTGACAATCACATCACAATCTCTCCAAGTTTAATGGGACATCCTTTAATCTTTATTATTCAATCTTTAAATTACAACCACTGAAGCCAATGTTATTTCTTTCATTCACACGAAACAGGGGTTGTGTGCCAACCAGAGACACGATAAAAACTAGCAATGAAGATGCAACTAACTAATTAGAGTCCAAATTTGCCTAGGGAAATTTGCTTTTGAATGCTTTTGGTCCTACTAAGGCACTTGTGATCGTTTAGGCCATCAGGCAATTAAAACATCCACGAAATTTTGCTTCAGAGTCAATCACAGTCATCCTTAGGTTCTTCGATAAGGCTTAGAAGTCTTTGAACTTGTTCAAACATCAAGCCCAGGATGGACACTTGTGCTGGCTTGGCTGCAACGCTGCTATTGATCGGAACCCTTTCTGCCTGGGTCACGCCGATGTGGGCTGTTTCACGCTCAACCCCGCGGCCTCTGCCACCTAATGCTCTCCCACCTTGCAATAGTCGTGCCCTGCAGCCTCCATAGCGTATCCTGCGATTGTCCCAACTTGATGGATAGCCTATGATTTCATAACAATGGTCTTATTATGACCATATTTACCGCTTTGCATGCTGGTTTCTCGATCTTCGGTTGTTCCCTTGCAGTAAAGGCAACCTTGTTCTCATGGTGATCCCTATCTATCATAATATGTCGGTGATTTTCTTCTTATTGTACTATATTAAACATTGTATCAAGTGACGACAAGGGATCATGCGCAAGCACTTGGCTATGCACGGCTGAAAAGGATTCACTGCTTAGCCCTATCAAAAATTGATGGGTCTTCTCTTCTTCAATAATCTTAATAATCTTATCCCCGACACCACACTAGCACTTACCCCTTCTCTAACTCACTCCACATCCCCATTAATTTGGAATAAAATTCAACACCTCTAAACCTCCTGGCTTACAAGATACAAGATCGATTTTTAGTTAGTGAATTTTTAGGGTTTTTGCAATGGCATACTGTTTGCTCAAGTTTTCTCACATAGCTTAGGCCGTTTCAGCATAAGCCATGCTAACATGGAGCTTGGGATCAATGAAGTTCACAATCCATGAAAATATGTAAGTCCCGCGTACCTTGTTTTTCTGTCAACCTGCTCGTAACACCTTTTTACGTTATAAAAACATATTTTCTTTAACGATACGAGTTAAATTAATTATTGACGTGCTTATGTGAGAGATGATTTTACTCAAAAAGAATATTTTTGTCGCCAGTAATGATATTATTATTAGTTTTGAAAATCATTCAATGATTTCTAATAAGTAGGGCTGTCAAACAGGTCGGGTTGGGTCGACCCGTTTAATAAACGGGTCAATTTCGTGTCAGCCTTGAAAATAGCTTAGATTTACTCAAAACTGAAAAATAACAAGTTTTCACACTAAACGGTCAAATCGTGTCGACTTCGGGTCAAAATCGGTTTGGTTTGGGTCGGGTTCGTGTTTCTCTCAGTAAATTCGGGTCGGGTTCGGATCGGGTTATCGTGTCGGGTCAGACTTTGACAGCCCTACTAATAAGCGTTATTAACAGTTATTAATGAGTATTAACTCGATTAGGAACCCGAATACGATTAGATTGTCAACCTTAGAAGTAGTTCGATATTTATCAAATCGAACCTGGCTGTATTTGGGAACAAGCAACCGATTAAATGTTATATTATTGATTTGGGTTTAGAATTTGGGTTACGAATTAGACTAGCGGTATCGAATAAGAATCAGCCTTGACCAAAAATAAACGAAAGAGAGTAGGGAGGGGCAAATTAGTAAATTCACGCGTGACCCCTCTTCTTTCTCCGCCTGCCCGCGATGCCCCCCAACAGTCTCTCTTTCTCTCTCTGCTGCTCATCTTCTTTCTCCTCCTCTCCTCCTCCATTAACGTCACTTCCAAGCTCAAAGCCTGGCAGATTTTCGCCCCACACAACCGCAAATTCGACCCAATCGGCCTCCCCCACGAGCTAGCCTTCATTTGGAGCGAATCTGGGTCGATTTTCGAAGCTCCCTGCCATGTTTACGGAGGGTTTTGGATGGCGAATTAAAGCTCGAACGCGTGCCCAGGTAAGGCCATGCAATTGGGGGGAAAATTCGTATCTACAAATACCCAATTCAACGGCGAATTAAAGCTCGAACGCGTGCCCAGGTAAGGCCATGCAATTGGGGGGAAAATTCGTATCTACAAACACCCAATTCAACCTCAAGTTGATAACTAAAATTTAGGCTTGTTTAGGGTTCGAATTGGTGGAGTTCAGGCATAAGTCGGGGCTGCTCGCGTGACCAGAGGGCAAGGCTAGATTTTGGAGATGTTTGAAATACCTAAGGTCAAGCCGGACAAGCCTACGATCGAACAACTATCTTGGGTTCAAGGTTGGGATTTCCTTACTCCTAAATTACTATTAATTTCAATGATTTTAGCTAAATTTAGTTGGTGCATGTTAATTCTAATTTTAGAAATCAATTTGGGTGAAATTGGAGTCAAAGTTGAGAAATTCGAACATGGTACTGAATTGGGTTAATTGCACGATAATTCGATATATGGCTGAATGTACTAGTCAATCGAGGATTGCAAAGTAAAGCATAATGTTGTTATCGGACTGTCGTAGCATGAGTTGGTCGCACTTGGATTCTGTTTGACGCTTAGTGATGCTAGTTGAGTAGTTGAAGTAATTACGGAAATAACTGAATTATGTCTAAGGGCTATGGGTAAATCGGTTTGGGCATATTAATAGTCTATTCGTAGTTATTTCAATGAAATATTATGCTTATGGATATCAGTTAGCGAACTAAAAGGACAAAATGTTGCTTTAAAGTCTTGATTGCGTCAGTTGGTACACTTAAACGCTATGTTGGTTATTAAGCTTGAATGTTATACCTATATACGATCGTTTTATGTATTGTTGGTTTGTATATGCCAATATTAAACCGAGTTATTAGTTGGATGGTTTGAGGTGGAACTATTGAAAAATTTGAGGTTCTTGTGGTCGGTGCTGTGTGAGGAGGGAGTTTGGGTTGTGAATTACCGCAATCGTGTGGATTACGAGGCCATGTGTGGCTCATTGAGTAGATTCTGCTCAGTTGTGATGTGAAGTGTGTAAATGTGCTATGTGTGAAACCTTTTCCCCGGATATGCTACGTGATGTTATGTGATTAATTCTTGAAACTTTAGATGTCTTTAAAAAGAAAAGGTCGTTGAGAAAGCTTGTTTTACATGTTGAAAACGCTTTTAAGTTTGTCAGTTGTCTATTCGCTTGTTAGGATGTCTAAGGGGTAAAAATGTCCTAAATCGTCAAACTACTCAGTTAGTGACTCAACTGAATAGTCGATAGGTTTAGGAAGTTTAAAAATGAACTAAAAGTGAATTCGAAAATATTTAAGGCATTGGTTTGTGTACGACCTCTCCTTATGTTTAAAAGGATTTAAACGGTCTGAAAAGGGCATCTTAAGGTGCTAATTACGAAATTTAGCTGACTTGTATCCTAATTGCTTATTTAAATTTCCATTGGGAGCTAGTAAACCCATTATGGTTTTAAGAAACGTTTATGTTGAAAGTTTACAAAGGAACCTTGTTCACCTTATAAACGAGCCAAGTGCTTTAAGTTTGAATAGTGGCAAAGTTGGAACGTTTTAAGCCTTCAGTTTATTTACACACCCTCCTTTGAGTTCTAAAAGGGATTGAAACGAGTTATAAAATGACAACTGAGGACTTTATTACGAATATAGTTTGAATTAAATGCTAACTAAGAACTTTAAGTTTCAAATGGGTTTCGTTTTACGATCTAGCAAACTTATTACGTTTACACGAAACTTTTAAGCTAGAAACGAAGTCGTTTTATGATTTAGCAAACTTATTACGTTTATACGAAACTTTTAAGTTGGAAACGAAGTCGTTTTACGATTTAGCAAACTTATTACGTTTATACGAAGCTTTTAAGCTAGAAACGAAGTCGTTTTATGATTTAGCAACCTTATTATGTTTATACGAAGCTTTTAAGTTAGAAACGAAATCTTTTTGCGATTTAGCAACCTTATTATGTTTATGCGAAGCTTTTAAGTTAGAAACAAAATTGTTTTACGATTTAGCAAACTTATTACGTTTATACGAAACATTTAAGTTAGAAAGTTTTACGATTTAGTAAACGTATTGCGCTCATAAGAAGCTTTTAAATTTAAAGCGAAGTCGGTTTACGTATTAACAAGCTTATTATGTTTTTAAGAAGCCTTTAAGTTTCAAAGGAAGTCGATTTACATGTTAATAAACTTATTATTCTTAATAAGAGGCAAGAGAGAAGAAAGAGATTATTATATGCTCTTAAAAGCCAATGGAGAATATTGAATCTTCGATGGGTGTCAATCTTGAAAATTCAGCATCCACAATAAAACAAAGGAAGAAATAAAAATCGAAACTTTATTGAGAGAATTTTTGAAGAAGCTAAAACCTAACTAAAATTGAAACTAAAAAAATTGAATTAAAACCTGAAAATGAAAATAAAACTAGAACTGATAAACTTGAATTAAAACTAGAACTAAGAAAACTTGAAATTAAACTCAATTCAAAAGATTTCCTAAACTTACAATAGTTTTTCAAACTCTAGCAATCAATACTATAATTGTGAGGGGAAGACATTGATGATTTTCTAAAGTGCACCATGACCCGTATTTATACTAGCACCAACCCCCTATACTTTTCGAATTACACTAGATTTTCTATAACAACAATACCACCACCTTTCAGTGTAAGTCCCGCTTTCGTGGGGCTTGGGGAGATCCAAATGTAGGCAACCTTACCTCTACTGACATTTCTGCCCATAGAGAGGCTAATTTTAAGAGACCCACAAAACAAGATTTTGTAAAAATATTTTTATAAAAGGACTTTTTGAAAATATTTTATAGAAAAAAAACTAAGGATAGACAGTCGGGGATGGACTAAGAAATATTAATAAAGCAGATGACTGAAACTATGTTAACATAAATACAAAAAAGCAAAGGAAAGATTATACCTTAGCAAACAAAGGTAGGTGGACAACTATCTCTTCCCATATGTATGTACGACCTGTATACAAACACGATATACGGTTACACTGGATTTTTTAATTTCCAAAAAGTCCTTCTGCTTTCCTAATTACAATAGATATGTTATTTTTTAAGTATCTTTCCCACTTTCCTAATTATACCACACTATTGATTTTGAATTTCTTTTGATTTGGATAGAGAATCCATAGCCATATTTCTTCAATTCCTTCACGACTTCACTCCTAAACTTTTCAATTTTCATATGCTAATCATCGTATGATCCGGTGGGCTTGACTTGGCGTGTTGAAAGAGAGTGGGGTGTTGGCTTCTAGCTGGGCTTGCATAAGTGTTGGTCACCATGCTAATTAAAGAAAAGCTATCTATTTAACCTTCAATTTTCGAGCTTTTTCATTATCTACTTATCACCCACAAAACTACACAAAATCCTATTAAAGCACAAAATAAGCCTGAAGATAGCTAAAATCTAGGCCAATAGAGTTATAATTTTAGCAGTTTTGGTGACTAAATAAATACCCCCCATACTAAGATTTTACTCGCCCTCGAGTAAACGATAATAAAGGAAAGTATACTTGAGATACCTAACTTACTTTGGTGGGAATCTTGGTTACTTTTAGCACATGCAACATGCTTTTTAAACACCTAGGTTCTCCTAGTGGATGAGTGTGGTCAACTGAGGGTTTGCAGATGATATACCTGCAAAATCTTTGAAGAAGAAAAGAGAAACAGGAAGAGAAATAGAAAATCTTTTTGAATTTTTCAAATGCAATCAAATATACACAAGGGGAAAACTATATACATTTGACCAACAAATCATTTATGCAACCCAAATATCAAATTATACACACACACAATGTACATATCAAGACTTTTAGTCCTCAAGGATGACACCTATACATCAATTTTTCACCTCAGAAACCATCAAAACAGTGAGTCCATCTTGCTGTGTGGTGTGCAAGTATATCATCACCTCAGGAGTTAAGCTTACAATGGTTTGAGTCAATCACATTAGACTACTTTATTAACTTATTGACTTAGGAAGCAAGCTTTTCCAGTAGCAGTATTGCCTCAAAAGGTAGCACTTAGTAGCGCATACCTTGAATGGTTACTTGTCATTCCCGACTTCACAACTTTTTATTTTGATTTTTTCTCTTTTTTATTTTTTCAGACTTTTTTTTGGCTACTTAAAAAAACAAGTGGGAAAATCAAACCATGAAAGCCTAAGACCTTAAGAAAATAGTGACATGCAAACAAGGGCTGGACTCAACATTATAATGGAATAGCAAAATTAATACTGGGGTAAGAAATGAAACACTTTGAACTAAGGTATATCATATACACAATGCTTATGTACAACCCAATACTAGGTCACAGGGAGTCAAAGCCAATCAAGATAGTATAACTTCCAAAATCACACAAACATAGTAAATCTTTTTGATGTTTTTGAAAATTTTTCTCTTTCTTTTCTTTTTTAAAAATTTTTTAGAGCATGGCTTTCCCTTCCTACACCAAGATCATTGCAATGTCTGCATTGTTGGAATTTGGAAACGAGCAGCAATAACACAAAATAAAATAAAGACAAAAATAAAATACATGCATATACACAAAAGATAGAACAATAATACTAGGTTAGGTGCAAAATTATACCTAAGTTATAACCTCCTAAAATTCATTTAGATAGAGGTTATGGAGCATCGACCACTCCATAACAAGCGGAACATAGATAGTCAAATCATAACTTATTAGGTAACGTAGTAGCTTATCAAACCTGCAAGAAAGACCTTGTTTGGCAAAATTAGCTGTTAAGGCAGTGGATAGCGGTCGGGTAGCGGATAGCTGTTTAGATAGCGGATAGCGTTTCTAATTTAGCTGTTAGCAGATAGCTGTTTTGATTAGCGGTTAAAACTAAAGTGTTTATTAAATTTAGCTATTATGCTAACAAATTAATATAAATTGACATAAAAGTATATAGATAATTTCCAAAGATAAAATTTTTAAAGGATATTTTTTGGCTAAAAAATATGAAACGCTACTTTTAAATGTCAAACGTTAATACTATTAACTTTTCAAAGTTATTGCTTAAAAAGTTAAACGCTAATTGAAATGCTATTCAAAATACTAGTTTAGTGAACACTAAAAATTAACTAATTAGTGTATCGACTTGATCAAATTAAACGCTACCCAAAATTGCCAAACACGACCAAAAACTCTCAATAACAATGATACTGTAAAAATCAGAGAGTTGAAGCCAGAGCAAGTACGTCCATATAATCAATGCAACATATTTAAGGGCCCGTTTCAACATATCAAACTGTTGGGCGTAGTAATGAAATAGACAGACATACTCATAACAAGGCAGCAAATCTTTTTGGTTTTTTTTAATTTTTTCGAAACATTAACCTATGTTCAAGTAATGGGGAAATTATGTATACCTCAATGCATGCGTAAATGTGTATCAATCCTTATAAATCAAGTTGCTGACACCAACACAATCCCTATTTCATTGCCTAATTGCCTTCTTTGCGCCTTTTAAATTTTTTTTTTTCAAGATTAAGAACGCACACAGTCTAAACCCGCTTGACTTACAAATATTTAGGCATTCCCTAAAAAGGAGTTTTATTAGATTGTGCGAAGCACTTATTGTGTTGCCTATTTACGTAATCAAGTAAAATAGTACATATTCAAGCCAATTAAAGATATCAAATAAAGATAGTGGCTTTGAGCATTGGTTCCCGGGTTTTCATTCACATTTTGAGTATTTTTTTTTCTCATTTTTTCTTTGTTTTTTGGTTGCATTTTTCAAGAGCTTAGAAGGAAATTTTGACAAGCCAAAATCTCACATGCTACTTAACAATAAGAACCAAAAAATTGATGACAAAGTGAGCAAAGTAGGCACAAAATCTACATCCTCAAGTAGACATCTTCTCATGCAAACTCTATTTACATATATCATAATCACATAGCAACATTGGATCACAATCAACTGGACATATGATCATTTTTTCTTTGTTTTTTGATTGCATTTTTCAAAAATTTTGAAAAATATATGCAAATGGACACCTCACTCCCTTAACAAAACTCCACAACATCCTCATTATGAGAACTAAGGTGCCAAAAAGCAAGCACATAAGCAATCCAACCACAAACCAAACATAAATTCACAAGTATATAAAAACCTATGACACCACTAACAAGAACAAAACCAAACAACATCAACAAATATTCATAAAACATAAAACAAAATACACAAATCAAACAAGGGTGATCATAGCCATCTTGGCTCAACAAATCCCAGTGTTCGCCTCAAAATTGATCACCCATAGAAAATCATGATCCTAGGTATCCATAACTATGTACAAAAAGACAGAAAGAAAATAAAAAGAAGAAGAGAGAAGAGTGGGAATGATCATACTGGGATAGGTGCTGAGTGCACCTAAACTATGCCTCACTCAGATGATGTTGAGGAGGTCCATGAAGCATCATCGACTCCATCTCATCATCATGTTGCCACTATATCAATCCCCATCAAATCCCTAAGAAACATATCAAATAAACTTAACAATCCTCGAAAAAGTTAAAACCATTGGTAACAATGTAGATGTTACAGTGAAAGCACATCACCATAATAGAAGTGAGAGCTCTTATGAACTTGTCAAAGCTCGGCCCAATCATAAGAGTTATACACATGCCCACCATAACTCAATGTAGGGGATAAGGGCCTAGAGGTTTCAGAAAAAGCATGAATGCATAAATTAGGCATGAATCTTAAATCCTCTATCCAAGCCTCAAGTCCAATAGTCACATCAAGCTCATGAGTCCAATCTAAATTAGGGGTATAAATCATGTAGGTCCTAGACTCATAAGAGGTGGGCATTGAGGGATCCATGAAAGAGTGAGATGATGGAGCATAAGGGGGTAAGGCAATAGAGGTTGGGATGTTCTTAAGAGGAAACTCAATGAGGCTTGTATCAATAAGCTCCATATAAGAAGGTGCAACCTCAACACACTCCTCAACACAAGGCTCCTCCAAAGGAGTCTCCTCAACTGAATACTCCTCCTCAAAAAAATGTCTTTCGAAAACATAATTATGTCATGGTCAAGACCATTTTTATCCTTAACCACTAGTTTCTCACTCTCATCATTCTTTCCTAAGGGTTCTATAAGAAAAGGTGCATCATTTAAAACCATATCACCTCCAAGCAAATCCCTAATTTTAAGATGAGGGTTAATCACTGGGGGATGCAATGAAGGATCACTCATGCCCTCAAAAAGCATTTGATTAAAAGGGTGAGACTGTGAGCTAACCTCATAATCCATGAGAAAATCATAAGAACCAGAAGGAGGAATATAATCATGAGGTTGAGGTGGTTGAAGAAGAAGAACTTCAAGTGGATGCTCATAATGAAGCATAGTATCCTCTAAAGCAACAAAGTCATTAGATAGCTTGCCCTCATTAGCCAAAAAAATCTTAGATCCTATACTAGGGGTTTCCCTAATTGTCTTCCACTCATATCTCTTATCACTTAAATCCTCAAGAAAGTCCCAAGCCTCATTAGCATTCTTACAAAGAAACTCTCCCCCGCACATAGGTTCAACCATTGTCCTAGTACTCCCATCCAAACCCTCATCCAAACCCTCATAAGCTATTTGGCACAAATTCCATCTCTATAAACCATGGTGAGGGCATTGGATAAGTAACTCCTTGAAACTATTCATATACTTCCAAAAAGGCTCATGTTCAAGTTGGACAAAAGAGATGATTTCTTTCCTAAGTCTAATGGTCTTGCTAGTGTGAAAGTATCTCTTAAGGAAGATATTAATGAAAGAATCCCATGATTTAATAGAACCAACCTTAAGACCATACATCCACCTCTTAGCATCATCTTTGAGAGCAAACAGAATAAATTTCATTGTCACAACATCGTTTGACACCATAGGCATCTGAATCAATGAACAAACTTTCTCAAACTCATGAATAAACAAATAAGTATCTTCAAAGCTCGTAAATTTATTAAGCATGCCAACATAATTTGAATGAAGCTCAAATGTTACATCCCTAGGGATAGGAGGGAGGTCAAAATATGATTGCGGGGAAGTTCGGAGAGGATAAAAGCGATCCCTCAAAATTTGGTGTACTTGGGCTCAACATTAATCACTTTGTTTCTTCAAAATTCCTAAGCCCATCATTAACATCCAGTGAGCTACAACTTTTTGATTTTTCAATTTTTTTTAATTTTTTGGATTTTTCACATTTTCTAATTTTTTGTTTTTTTTCAATGTCATCAAAATAGGTAGCTACTCTATAACTCAAAAGAAAAAAATAAAGAAACAATAAAAGAGACTGTATTAACACACAATGAACTAAAAGGGGGCATATTTACAATAAGTAACCTAATTTCGCGCTACCATCCCCTACAATAGTGCCGATTTGTAGGTGAAGTTTTTGAGGGTGGGGCCGAGAAGAAATTTGTCGTCACCTGGGACGGTGTGGAAATCAAGTAACTAGTTATTTTTGACCCTAACTCTAAGCTAGGGAAAGCAATAAATGTCACTAAGTATGATTAATTAACTAATTACTCACTAATCGTAGTCTTTAACATGATTAATTAAACTAAACTAAAACAAAGTATAATTAGGACAATCAACCCAAACATCATTTTAATTAACAATAGCTAGCAAAGTATCTAAGGAACTAGGAAAGTATTAAATTTACTAATTAAAAGAAGAGAGAGAATGCGGAGTACCTCAAAAACTTGAAAATCTAACAATGGAGGTTGACCTTCTTTGTTGAAGCAAGTGGATAATGATTAGAGGTGAATTCTCCATTTATACTCACTAATTTGACTCAACAACTCTTATCTAACCAATTGAGATCCAAAAATTCAAACTCATAAGAATGGATTTTTAAAACCTAAGATGGAGGAGAGACAAAGAGCTTGAAATTTACATTCTTGAAGAAAGAGAATAAGAGATTAAGAGTAGATAAGAGAATAGAAGGATGATTAGGAAAGGGAGACACTATTTTTAATTCATTAACAAACAAAAACATGTAAATTTGAGCATTAAACTAGTAAATCAAACTGAACAAATTAAGAACTTGAATAGAAATAAAAATTAAAGAGAAAGAAAGAATGTTAATTGCATCAAAACTTTATTACCCTTAAGATATGGCTACAAAATAAAATTAATCTATACTAATCTCTCCTAAACCCTAGGCTAAACACTATTACTAAAACCTAAAAGTTCGCTCATTACACAAATGGAAGGAACGACCCTGAAATAGATCCCAATCAGCAGGTTTGGCACGGTCATGCCAAGTGGCACGTGCAGACCGTGCCAAACCTCTGGAAGTCATCAACCAAAGTAGAGCAGGATAGGGGTTGACACAACCATGCCACGAGGCATAGGCACCTCGCGCCAAGTTTTTGGAATTCTACACACAGATGGAGCAGAAACGTGATTTGGCACGACCGTAACACTTGGCACTAGCAGTCCTTGCTGCATGGCACTGGCAGTCCTTGCCGCATGGCACTGATATCCCATGCTAAATTTTTGCACTGTTCTTCTTCCTTGTTTCTCCCATAATTTTTATGATTGTTGACCCGACCTTACTTTTATGGTTATCCCAGGTTATCCTCCAAGGTTTCCTAAGTTAACCTACTTGACTTTTGGCATGCTTTGCACTGATTATTTGCCATTTGAGCAACTCTCTTTATTACCTATAAAACCAACAAAACACTAATGAAACACCTAGGGCTGGCAAAAAATTGTCCGACCCGAAAAAAACCGGGTATGGACACTTTTTTTATGTCCGAATTTGAAATCCGGACATTCGGACATGTTCGGATTCAAACCGGGTCGGGTCCAGGTTTGCCGAACCGGGTCCGGATTGTCCGAATTTGGTGGCAAATCCGGGTCCGGACAAATTCGGCAATCGGACAATCGGGTTCGGACAATCGGACAAGTATGTTCATATGTAATTTTAGTCCAAATTCTTTAGAAAATTTTAAAAAAATATATTCGGACAACCGGGTTCGGACATTAAAAAATCGATTTCGGGTTCGGTCACACAAAATTTTGGTCAGAATGTCCTAAAATCATGTTACAAATTCGGACATTCGGACATTCGGGTCCGGACATCGGACATTCGGGTCCGGGTTCGGGTCTGGTCAAAGTGTCCGATTTATAATTCGAACAGGGTCTGGGTATGAAGTTTTTGTCCGAATGTCCGATTTGTCCGGACGCGAATTGACCCGGATCCGAATTTTTGCCAGCCCTAGAAACACCTAATTTACTATTTGAGCTAAATCTAGGTAGATGAGGTGTAAACTTCAAGCGTATCAGACTTGAGCAGAGTCATTGGCATAAGAGTCTCAAACTCTAAAAATTCAGACTTGGATGGCTCAAAGAGTTGATTAGTTAGGATATGGTCAAAAGAAAAGGATTCATACTCAAAATAGATATCAACATTCAGACCTTCATTGACATCAAATCCACATAGAAAAGACTCATATTCCATAGAGAAATTATCATCATCAAATTCCAAATTATTGAGCCCAACCATTCCCTTATGTGACTCTTGTAGACAAATATCTTTTGATTCACTAAAGTCATGGTGCTCATCAAAATTACTAGCACTTTCAAAATTTTCACCCTCCGCAAACTCACAATGGTGATGGGTAGGTAGATCAATAGAAACTTGGACATCCTCAATGACATCCCTATGTGTGCTTATTTAGGATGCAAAGTCGTGAGATAGAGATATAGGAAGATCATTCTCTTACACTAGGTCAGGCAAAAGCATATCGTCCTGCAAGTCGGCCCTAGATTGGATGGAAGGCTCAAAATCATCATAAAAATTCACTGCCAGTTCAAAAGATCCTAAACTAGAGTTAGACTCATGCAAATTATAATCCTCCCTGCTCTGATTAAAACTGTGAGAATATTAAGCAATTATCTCCTTCATAGTCTCTATCATTCATGTACGTCTCTTCAAGACTAACGCATATAGCATCAATATAATTACGATATAGACAATTATGAACATCATGATCAGAAAGACTTACAATAATTGTACCAAAAAGGAATCACACAAGAGTGAGATGGCCAATTGTAAGGGTCCCTAAAGTTATCCTGGTTATGAGGAGTGACATGAAAAGTGTACTCAGTATAAGTCGAGTATCCTAAGGTCCTTGTAGCTTGTTCAAATTCATAAGTGTCCCAAGCTATCTTTTCAAAGAAATCCCAAATATCATTTTGAGTTTTAGACAATAATCCTAGGAATACTCCAGAATACGTAGACTCAACATAACTTCTAAATTCAACATTCAAACCCAGAAAAATGACCTCATAAATTTTTCATTTTTCAAAATTTTGATGTAATTAAGTACAATAATCATTAAGTCTCGGTAAATAACCCCAAAAATGTTCATGCTCAAATTGTGAGAAATAAAAAATGAGTTTTTTGAAATTTTCCATTTTTTTCAAACAAGAAGAACATACTATATTTTTTTTTTTGAGATACTAACCAAATTATTAAGTAACTAATCAAAGCACGAAAATTATGAACCTAATCTACTAATAGAAATTATGAAACTAATAAGATAAAAAAAAAAATAGGAAAGAAAAACAGTGACCTAAACTCAAGCCACCATCCGAGCAACGACACCAAAAACTTGATATGATTAAAAAAGGATGTAAAATTTACCACAAGTGTACGATTGCCAGTCGTAGTACTTGACGTTAAATTCACATGAACATGGTTGAATATAGGCCACTACAACTAAAACTAACCTATATTAATTCGATTGAAAGTAGTAAATAAGCAAAACAACATCATTCAACTAATAGAAATTTGAAACTAAACTAATCGTGGTTGAAACTGTAAACTGCACAACTATCAAAGAAATTATCAAAACTACTAATGAAATAATAAGTTCTAAATAAGAAGTAAGGGAAAATAAATAGATTACCATATACGCTTAAAAGCCAAAGGAGAATATTGAATCTTTGATGGGTGTCAATCATGAAAATTCAGCGTCCATCATAAACCAAAGGGAGTAATAAAAATTAAAACTTTGATCGGGAGAACTTTTTGGAAAAGCTAAAACCAAACTAAAATTGAAACTACAAAAATCGATTTAAAATCTAAAGTTGAAAATAAAACTAGAAATAATACACTCGAATTAACACTAGAACTAAAGAAAACTCGAAATTAAACTTAACTCCAAAGATTTCCTAAGATTAAAATAATCTCTCAAACTCTAGGAACGAATGTTGTAGTTGCGAGGGGAAGAAATTGATGATTTTTTAAAGTGCATCCATGACCCTTATTTATACTAGTAGCAACCCCATGCTTTCCTAATTACCCTAGATTGCCTAATTTCCAAAAAGTTCTTCCACTTTCCTAATTACAGTATATCTCTTATTTTTCAAGTAACTTTCCTGCTTTCCTTTCTTAAGAAGGGTAAAAAAGCCAATAGTCAATGTCAGGTGCATCTTCTCATAAGAGTACATTTAACTACATTCTCGCCTAAAGTTATCTTAAGAATTGGTGAGAAACATGAATTAGATGAAAATGACCCACTAATGGAATGCCCAAATTTGGATAGTTAGTCTGCTGCCATATTTGCCTATCTGAAGATTCTGAACACATGTGTGATAATATGAACTTTGTGATTTCTCCACGTGTGAATACCCTTGATAATATTATGAATCTGCCAAGGTATATGAATCTTCCCTTCCAAAGCCAAGATGACTATCTTGTTATCGCCTTCTACAATTAATTGATTAAAGCCTCCTTTAATTGCTGAACTTAAATCGTGATGCGATGCTCTAGCCTTTGCCACTAATATTGAAGTGTTGTTGTAGTAAACTGTTCCTATCTTCAGTAATCTACTGGTCCAATCCCGGAGAATGAAGCCTCCCACTTGTCTAATTATATCTAACTGCCAATTTCTAATTTCGTTATTGATTTGGAAATGGACTCCACTGCTATATTTTTTTAATTACTTTACAGCTTCAATCCTAAACTTGTCAATTATTATGTGCTACTCGCCGTATGATTTGCTGGGCTTGACTTGGTGTATTGAAGGGGAGCGGGGCATTGACTTTGAGCATGGGGACAAAATGAGGATCAGGCTAGGCTTGGAGTTAGGTCGCCATGCTAATTAATGAAAAATTATTTATTCAACCTTCAATTTTAATTTGAGTCTTTTCCTCGTTCACTTATTACCTGCAAAACTACACAAAATTTTATTAAAGTATAAAATAAGTTCGAAGATAACTAAAATCTAGGTGAATATAAGTATAATATTTAGCACTTGTGATGATTAGACACTTTAGGTTAGTAATACTAGCTTTCAATCACACGTAACATGGGTAGGTGCTAAATATTATTATTTTAAATAATATAAGATTATAATTAATTTTTCTCCGATCAATTATAACTGAGTATTACAATGAATACATAAAATGTAAAATAATGATAACATGACATGTGACGTAAAAATCAAATTAAAATGTGTAAAACTTTTCTGTTTGTCATGTGAGCTGTGGGGCCATGGAAGAGGTAACACACCATATTAAAAAAAATAACCATTTTTAAAAAAAATTTAAGATATTACATCTAAAAGCATGGTAATCATGTCCGTTTAGATAAAATGCATATCCAAAAGTTATAAGCATCCCTTAGTATTTGCCTAGTTGTCAATTCAAAATTCAAAAATGGCACAAGAACATGCGGCATCGTAAGTCATATCATACCAGCCAAATAATTAATGCATACAAACATATTTGTAAAAATAATTAATATAAATCATTACGACAATTTAATTTTGATAGATACATAGCTAATTAGTTGTCTAGCATACACCGTGACGTTTGTGACATTAAAAAATAAATGCACCAAGAGTTATGAACATTGTCAGGCGTCACTTAAATTGAGATCTGAAATAGATATAGTAACAGCATTCCCAATCTACATTTCATATTCTGAAACTCTATCCTACCACATCAGTAAAAGTTTTAAATTTTTGGAACTCACGTTCCTTCACTTCTCCTACCCATGAAATTTCAACTTAAATCATTCAATAAAATATTTGTAATGAATCCACCTCAAATATAAAATCTTTTTTTAATAATTCAAATAATATTTTTAAAAAGAAAAAAAGAAAAAAATTCACAAAGTGGTAGAAACGTGGGAGCGAAGGACGACTACACGTTCCTGTCTATGAGGCAATTGTAAATAAAACCAATGAGCAATGGCCATGTGACAATGGGGCCCATCTGGTAGAATGCATGTTCCCCGGGTGCGGGTGCTACATAAATTTACAGTATGCTTAGTAGGGGGGAAAATTATTTTTCCGAAAAATCATTTTTCATGGAAAATGATTTTCCATGGAAAATAATTTTCCACCTACATTTGGTAGAATAGAAAATTATTTTTCCGAAAAATCATTTTCTACTGTTTGGTAGAATGAAAAACCATTTTCTAATACCATAATTCTCAAGCGTTTTATACTAATAGGCTAAGCTAATAGATAAACGGTCAATTTAGTCATCAAGCAGTGTTTACAAAGTTATCAAACAGTTATAAAGTCATAATTCTTGATAAACCTATATTTTACATACTTTTAGGCATGATTTTTACCTCTTAACTCGGCAGTTTCTGGTATAATTTTGTGAGTTTAGAGGTCGATTATTCATTGTTTATCTCAAATCTGCCTAAAAGTCGTGTTTTTGTGTTTACAGGAGTCTGACTTGAATAAATGAGGAAAACAAGCTAATGCCGCGCCAAATTGAAGCAAAAAAAGGATCAATATTGAGTTAAAATAGGAGGCACGGTCACTCCAGGCGAGGTGGCATGAATAGGCCACCCAAAGAAGGGAAGAAACGAAAGACAGAGAAGTGGCACGGGGCCCCCGTGCCTAGTGGCACGACCGTGCCACTTTAGTTGTCGCTGTTTTGTCGTGTTTTGGCATTGTAATTCGAGAGTTTTTTTTTTCTACCTTTTCTTTTCTCTCGTTTTAGGCGATTTCTAGGGCTCTTAGGGTTTGCTTATTGTGGCTATTGAATTCAAGCTTCGGATCAAAATTTGTTTACGCTTTCGATTGAATATTGTTGCAGATTGTTTAGGGTACACTTTTCTACCCCTTTTCTTTCGTTTTAATTCAAGTTCTATATTCCTTGACATGTTATTGTTCTTGATTGAGATGTTGTTTAGAATCATGTTTAGCGGCTAAATTCCTTAATCTTGGATTGGGTGTAGCCCCTGTGATGTAAATTGGATTGTTAATTCTAGGTTTTTGTGAATTACGCCAGAGTATAATTGAATTCTCACTTAGCATGCCAGGTGTTCGATGAATTGCCTGAGAGGGTTTTATTCATGTTCTTAATTAGGGTTTAGGAGACTAACGAAAGTTAGGTCCTTTACTTAGAGTAGCTTTGTGAGCAATTGAATTACCTGACACGAAAGTAGTTGGGGGTGCAATTGGGAATTGAAATTACATGATCTTGTGGTTTTGTTATTCTAGTTTCACGAAAGTAGACAACTAGGTTAGCTTGATCAGTCTAATGACCTTCGAAAGTAGGCGTAGATGCTTTAAACCGGTAATAATTCCATTTCAATTATCTTATGGGCAGATTCACACGACCTAGTTTATTTTCTAATGAACGTCACAGTGCGGTGAACCCCAATCCAGGATTCCCTTCTCATTATTGACTTAGACCAAATAGAGTTAGAATCAGTTAAACCAATTTCACTCGACAACTGCCTAGCTTGAGTTAGTCCAATTAGTTCTAGTAGTTGTAACCAAGTTCCCTGTGGATTCGACCCGTACTTGCCGGTTGCTAGATACAGCTACGCCGTGCACTTGCGGTTAAGTAAAACTGCTAACAAGTTTTTGGCGCCGTTGCCGGGGAACTTGCGCCTTGCAATATTAGAACCGATTAGCGTACTCTAGACTAGGCTTTTTCTTTTTCTTTTCATCCCCTCATTGTTTCCCTCCTTCACTTTATTGTGCTTGAAACTGTTTTACGCCTTGGTAGTGTTGGTTTTGTATGCGCAGGCGTAGTCAAAGGGATCAACCACTTGCCCCTTTCGACCCTGAAATCGAAGCCACTGCTCGAAGGCAAAGCGGTGAAAGGAGAAGGCACCAAGTACAAATACAGATGGCCGAGCCAAGCCAAAGAGTGCTGCGAGATTATGCCTTGCCACAAGCATCGGGCGTAACCTCCTCCATCGTTAGCCCCGCTATCGAGGCTAACAACTTCGAGCTCAGCCCCGCACTGATCACATTCGTGGAGAGGGAGCAATTCAGCGGGCACCCCTCGGAGAACCCCAACGTGCACCTTCGCAGGTTCTTAGCGAAGTGTAATACCATCAAGCTAAATGGGGTGTCTACTGATGCAATCCGGCTGCGACTCTTCCTATTCTCACTGCGGGATAGAGCCAGTGACTGGCTTCAGAACGAGGAGCCCAACTCGTTCACCACGTGGGAAGTACTCTCCAAAGCATTCCTCAGCAAGTACTTCCCACCTGGCAAGACTGCCAAGCTGAGGACAGACATCACCTCCTTTGCCCAGCAGGATGGTGAGTCTTTATATGAGGCGTGGGAGAGATTCAAAGACCTCTAGCGCCAGTGCCCCCACCACGGAGTTCCCGACTGGCTCCTAATCCAAACCTTCTACAATGGATTAGAGCGGTCGGTGAAGATTTCAGTTGATGCTGCAGCAGGGGGTGCTCTCATGGGCAAATCGATCGAAGCGGCAAAGGCGTTGTTGGAAGAGATGGCTTCCAACAACTATCATTGGTCTAGTGAGAGGGCCGCCCCCCAGAGGGGAAGTGGCAGGCACCAGGTTGACGCTGTGACACTCCTGGCGAGTAGCGTCGATGCCCTTGCACAGCGTTTGGAGAAAGTGGCTACCTCATCAGCCACTTCCTCGGGGCCAGCGATGGGGATCTATGCCGTTTGTGAGGCCTGCGGTGTACAGGGCCATACTGCCGTTGAGTGCTACAATGCCCCCTCTAGCATTGAGCACGTCAACGCCTATCATACTTACACCCAACCTGCTCAAAATAACCCTCATCCCACCTCCTACAACCAGGGTTGGAATACTCGTTCGAACCCCCTCTATAAAACCCCAACCCTCACCCTCAGAACCCCAACCAGCCACCCGGTTTCCACAACCGAGCCCCCTACCCTCCACCTCCTCCACCTCCTGAACCCACATCTCACCTGGAGAGCCTTATGGAGCGCTTCATAGCGACCCAGACCACGACAAATGAGACTCTCAAAGAAAATATTCAGGTATTGACCTCCAGAGTGGATTCCATGGCCGCCCATCAGAAAACCATGGATACACAGACTGCCCAGATTGCTCAGCAGGTGAGCCACCTGTCCAGATCTCAGGGGCAACTTCCAGGCCAGACTGAGGTCAACCCCCGCCGCCAAGTCAATGCCATATCTACTGTGGGCGCGGGGTTAGAAGAGAGCCCAGTGATGGTTCTCCAGGAGGTAGTTCCGGTTTCTGCTTCTGCCGGAACTGAGGGAAAGGAGAAAAATGAGGGTCTGAACCCTATTGAGGAAACCCGCCATCAACCTATTGATCGCACTTACCACCCTCGAGTGCCTTTCCTTCAACGACTGGCATGGTCGGAGCTCGTTCAGCTTGAACCTAGATTCGAGCGATTTCTGGAAATCCTACGCCGAATCTATGCCTGTAGCCCCTTCTTGGAAGCTCTCCAGAGTGCCCCTGTGCAATGGAAATTTTTACGAGAGCTCCTGTCCAAAAAGGGAGCATCTAGGGAGGCTTCTATAGCTTCCATTGGCGGCTCCTGCAGTGCGCTCTTGCAAAGGCGGTCGCCATTCAAGCTGCAGGATCCTGGCAGTTTCTCCATCCCTTGTTGTATAGGGGATGTGCAGATTGAGAGAGCTCTTTGCGATCTGGGCACTAGTGTGAGTATCATGCCGCTCTCTCTCTGCAAGAAGCTGCGATTATGGGATCCCGCACCCACCAGCATCACTATTCAGCTCGCGGACTGCTTCATCAGGCGTCCTGTGGGCATCCTGGAGGACGTTCCGGTACAGGTGGGGAATTTTCTGGTCCCGTGTGACTTTATCGTCCTTGATATGGACGATGCCTTTCCGCCCCCTTCATCTTGGGTCGCCCCTTTCTCGTGACCGCAGGGGCTGTGATTGATGTGCAGATGGGCACCATGTCCTTCACCGTCTGTGGCGAGCGGGTGGATTTTCATTTTTTACCCCCCATACCACCTCCCGCCCCAGGTGCACACTCTGCGCTTGCGGCCCCGACCGTCTCCACTCCTCCAGCTGTCGTGAGAGTGGAACTTCATGACTGGGGTGGCGGCTCCCATCTACAGCCGCCTGCTCTGCCTCTCCGACCTCCACCGCCTACTATTGCTACTGGCGGACCTCCTCAGGTGACACTGATGCCTGACTTTCGCCATGGGGAAGTGCTGGCTCACTCGTTATTTCCTTCTTCCATCCCCACACCTCCCTACATCACGCGAGCATCATATTCCTGAGGTAACGGTCAAGCTTAGGACATAAAATAAGCGCTTCTTGGGAGGCAACCCAAGGTATTTATTGCTTCCAAAAAAAAAACAAAAAAAAAGGGGAACGAGCAGGGATCCAGAGATTTGGCACGGTGTAACCGTGCCTTTTGGCACGACCGTGCCCTTATCTCTCTTCTCTTCCCACAAAAAAAAAAAGTTTTTGAAAGCCCCTCCTATGACAATGACCAGCTTAGGCATGGGGGGGTAAGCTCACTGCTTGTGGTGTTTGGAGGTTTGTACATATCCATCTGTGTATTGCATTAGTTTTCATTTTATTTTTTTTCTTTTTATTTTTTTCATTTTTAGGATAGCGCATATAGATAGGTACTGCATTGTATATATTTTGTTTTATTTTCTAACCCTTGGCTTCAAGTGGATTCTTGTTGAGTGCAGTATTACAAGACTGCGAGGTAATTCTTTCAATTCTGCTCCTCATTTATCTACTCCTGCTTAGGGTCATTTATTGCTTTCGTCTTTTTGCTTTTGAAAACCCAAAAAAAAAAAAAAGTTTTTGAAAGCCCCTCCTATGATGATGACCAAGGCCTTGTGGGTCAGTTGGTTGACTTGTTTGTGTATACTTGTGGGTTCTTTGTGGCAAAAATGTGTTTGTTCGGTGATGTTGAAATTGTTATGACCACATTGTTTGATTCACATTCCTGATTTCCCTTAAGATCCCCTTGTCATGAATGATTACTCCTTTCAAGTAGGACATCTTTGGGGTTGATTGTGTTATATGGTAGTGTGACCCGTGAGACCTTGAGCCTATAGACTAATTCATCAATTTTGTCTCATTTCTTTTTCATGTGTGTCTCTTCCATAATAACATCTCTAGAACTTGTTTGGATTCTCTTTGAAATCGCATTTAGCATGTATACAGCAATAAAAATGATAGAGGCATTCATTTGTTCTTGAGCTACATAGCCAAACTGCCACCTATTGTGTAATGTTTACCCCTTGCTTACCCCTTTGAGCCTTACCTGTTTTGTTGTGAACCTTTCCCTGCTAGCTTTTGGCCTAAACACATCTCCTACCTTTAAGTCAAAGCCAGTAGAGCAACAGTTACACTGTTTTGCAGGTAATTTTTGGGTATTGTTGTGGTTACTTTGACATGTAATGGGATGTATCATGGTCATCATTCGGGAAACTTGCTTATTGCTACTGTGCGTGCCAATCACTCTCTTTCTTGTTCCGTTAAAAAAAAAAAAAAAAAAGAAGGAAGGACAGCAAAGCTTGTTCCCGCCCAAAAAAAAAAACAAAAAAAAACAAAAAAAAAGGGGAACAAGAACACAAAAATCAGAAATAAAAGTGTTTGGCATGTTAATCTAGTGTATTCTCGATAACATGGGTTTCAGGCGTGTTTGTAATCATATTGAGAGTGCGATGCAATTTGTTTAAGCGTTGGTTGTTCACTAGTTATGGCTTTTAGCTCCACATTTCCTAAACTGTTGTCCCTCTCTTACCTATACCCATAGCCCCATTTCAACCCTGCAAAGTCCTCTTGATTGTTGTTGTGTATTTTGCATTTTACCGGTGGAGAATTGAGAATTCTACCAAACTTATGGTAGTTTGTTTCAGTGGAAGAGAGTTGAGCGAACCTATTTATGTTCTAAACACATGTGAGGGAGTGCATATACTTTGTCCCCCCCTATGAGAGTCACTACCAAGCCAACTAGCCCACTACTTGTTTAGATGCGTCATGATTGGGAGGGGGGTGATATGGTTTGACGGTGTGTTAACTTGAACATGTGGTCCTCCAATGATTTGAACTGAATCTTGCAAATTGTATTCATGCCTCAAATTATTCCATTGGTTGTGCGCAACTGTGTTTGATTCGACTGATCCCCGATTGACCTTGCCTGAGGAGGCGAGTTGCTAGAGGTTATCGACCCCCTCTTTTGTTCATTCATGTTCTAGTCTTGCTTGGGGACAAGCAAGAGATAGGCATAGGGGAGTTGATAAACCTATATTTTACATACTTTTAGGCATGATTTTTACCTCTTAACTCGGCAGTTTCTGGTATAATTTTGTGAGTTTAGAGGTCGATTATTCATTGTTTATCTCAAATCTGCCTAAAAGTCGTGTTTTTGTGTTTACAGGAGTCTGACTTGAATAAATGAGGAAAACAAGCTAATGCCGCGCCAAATTGAAGCAAAAAAAGGATCAATATTGAGTTAAAATAGGAGGCACGGTCACTCCAGGCGAGGTGGCACGAGCAGGCCACCCAAAGAAGGGAAGAAACGAAAGACAGAGAAGTGGCACGGGGCCCCCGTGCCTAGTGGCACGACCGTGCCACTTTAGTTGTCGCTGTTTTGTCGTGTTTTGGCATTGTAATTCGACAGTTTTTTTTCTACCTTTTCTTCTCTCTCGTTTTAGGCGATTTCTAGGGCTCTTAGGGTTTGCTTATTGTGGCTATTGAATTCAAGCTTTGGATCAAAATTTGTTTACGCTTTCGATTGAATATTGTTGCAGATTGTTCAGGGTACACTTTTCTACCCCTTTTCTTTCGTTTTAATTCAAGTTCTATATTCCTTGACATGTTATTGTTCTTGATTGAGATGCTGTTTAGAATCATGTTTAGCGGCTAAATTCCTTAATCTTGGATTGGGTGTAGCCCCTGTGATGTAAATTGGATTGTTAATTCTAGGTTTTTGTGAATTACGCCAGAGTATAATTGAATTCTCACTTAGCATGCCAGGTGTTCGATGAATTGCCTGAGAGGGTTTTATTCATGTTCTTAATTAGGGTTTAGGAGACTAACGAAAGTTAGGTCCTTTACTTAGAGTAGCTTTGTGAGCAATTGAATTACCTGACACGAAAGTAGTTGGGGGTGCAATTGGGAATTGAAATTACATGATCTTGTGGTTTTGTTATTCTACTTTCACGAAAGTAGACAACTAGGTTAGCTTGATCAGTCTAATGACCTTCGAAAGTAGGCGTAGATGCTTTAAACCGGTAATAATTCCATTTCAATTATCTTATGGGCAGATTCACACGACCTAGTTTATTTTCTAATGAACGTCACAGTGCGGTGAACCCCAATCCAGGATTCCCTTCTCATTATTGACTTAGACCAAATAGAGTTAGAATCAAGTTAAACCAATTTCACTCGACAACTGCCTAGCTTGAGTTAGTCCAATTAGTTCTAGTAGTTGTAACCAAGTTCCCTGTGGATTCGACCCGTACTTGCCGGTTGCTAGATACAGCTACGCCGTGCACTTGCGGTTAAGTAAAACTGCTAACAATTCTCAACTGTTTGTTCTCCTTAGCCAAAAAAGGGGAGACCACAAAAAAAAAGAGAGAGAAATATCACTTCATTCAATTGTTCTTCTTAAATTTTTCAAGCCAAATCCTTCTCAATTTGTCGCTGTTCGCTAGAAAGCCATTTGCAAGGTTTTCGCACTCTACGAGGTAATCGAAGGCGCTACCCAAAAAGTCCTCTTCAAACCCTTCGATTTTCATCACTTCTTGATAAAGAAGGTCGACGTCCAGCTTGTTTTCAATCCTTCCACAAACCATTGCTTCCCTCGAATCAACCACCTCAAAGGTACATCCAAACCAGCCACAACTTCCAAATTCAAGCAAAATTTAACATACCACACAGAGATAAATGGAAAATTTCGGTTGAATAACCATATATATAACGTAATAGACAGAAAAATTAGTAATTTTCAGTCCCATCAACAAAGAAAATCCATTCATGGCGTGAGTCAAAACTTCCAAATTCAAGTAATTTTCAGCCGAATTCAGAGAAATTGAAACCCTAGATCTAAAAACTTACCTGGAAAATTGAATCTGAATACAGTGGTAAGAATACTTGGACGGAGACTCGAATACAGTGGCGAAAATGCTTCAACCGATTTCCAACAATGGCGAGAGCCAAAACTTCTAAATTTGAGAGAGGGAGTAAGGCTTTCGAACGTTGCTGAAACTTTCCTGAAATCGAACAGAAGTTACAGAAGTAGAGTTGTTTTCGAGCCCCAGGAAAATGATTTTACGGCCATTTTCACGGGAAAATATTTTTCTTCTCAGGAGGTAAAATCACTTTCCCCTGAAAATGATTTTTCCCTCCGCTATTTACCAAACAACGTAAAATAGGAAAATCATTTTCCAGAAAAATGATTTTACCCCTACCAAACACACCCTTAATAGGTGAATAATTACTTTAACATTTAAAATATAATTACCAAATAATAGAAAGATTGATATGCTGATTGCCAAACACCATTTTCGAATCCCAAGGTTTAATTTCTTCTAGGAATCTTGAAGTGAGTGGAACACATGATTGAAGCTATTAAGTGCTAAAAAAAATTTCTAAACATTAGGGTGTATTTGATAGGGGGTAAAATCATTTTCTTGGAAAATAATTTTTTTTCATTTTATGCTATTTGGTAAAAAGCAGGGGGAAAATCATTTTCAGAGGAAAATGATTTTACCTTATGAGAAGGAAAATATTTTCCCTTGAAATTGGCCGTAAAATGATTTTCCTGTGTTCAATCGACACTCGCTGCTTCTCTCTCTTCACACTCACTGCTTCTCTCTTTTCGACAATCTCTCCCCCCAACATTGGACAACATCAACATTCTCCAGATTCTTGCAAACCCTAATCATAGCCGCCATAGCCATGTTTGTTAACCCCTTGAATCCACTCAATCTCAATTCCACGATCCCCTCGTATGAAACCAGCATCGATATGAGTTCTTTGTCAACTATGGTTTCGTTGTGCGACAAATCCAATCTCTTCAAACCCTTCAAATTTTGCCCCAATGTTGCCAATAGTCCTGGAACTCGCTCAACTATATCGCAATTGATTAGGGCTAGTTCTTCGAGATTGTTGCTCAGTGATTGGGTAAATGTTTTGAGGCCATCTCTTGTGACTAAGCAGCAGCTTTAAAGACAAAGCGAGGTTAGGCTTCCGAAGCTTTCAGCTATGGCAGAGAGGTGATCATTGTTGAGGTCGAGAGGCAGTTGAAAATCGAGTATTTTGAGGTTTGATTGCGAATTGTTGATGAATTGAAGCAACCCATCTTTGCTACCACCATTGTAGACCAGAAGGGTATTCAATTGGGTCGAATTTTTAGCTAATTTGAAGAGCACCATATCAGAATTCGTTCTACAAGATCGCAGTTCAACATCTGCTAAACCCTTCAAACAGTAAGAGAAAGATGAATGCGATCCGTCATGATCACCAACACCTTTGCAACTTCGGAGATGGGGTTTCCTCAATTTGGGGCAGTTCCGCCATAGCCAGCCCATCCTAAGGTCACCCCATGAAAGCCCAAAAACATTGAGAAATTCCAACTTCAGTTCGTTTTCAAAATGAGGTGGAAAGAAAATGATTTTTCATTCTACCAAACAGCAGAAAATGTAGGTAAAAAATTATTTTTCATGAGAAAAAATTTTCCATGAAAAATGATTTTTCGGGAAAATGATTTTCCCCCAACCAAACACACCCTAAAAAAAAACAAGGCTAAATAGTTAATAGCATAAATTTGTATTAGGTGATCTTAACGTGAAACAGTCCAGGGTGGATGTCATGCAATATGTCTAATTGTTGCTATTAAAATGTTTTAAATAGGTATATATAAAATATTTATGGACTTATATATCCAATAATAGGAAAAAACATAATTATACAAGGTAGTATTTGGTTGGGGGGAAAATGGTTTTCGTGAAAAATGGTTTTTCAATTTTCCATTGTTCGGCACAATAAAGGATGGAAAACTATTTTTCCAAGGAAAATGGTTTTCCCCACAATGGAGGAAAATGATTTCCTTTTTGAGAGAATCAGAAGTTAATTTTCCTCCTTTAATTCTTTGATGATATAGTTAGCTGAAGTTTAGGCGCAAAATTCAATCTTAACAATTTGGATTGAAACTTGACTATCCGATGGAAAATATTAAAACAAACTCAAATATAAAATTTTAGCTCAAATTTCTTTCATTTGATCAACATTTATCTCCACTGTGACTATTTAATCGACTTTTTTTGCCACTAAAACAAATCAGCCGACTCGCCACTAAAACAATTTCATCGGTTTGGATCAAAACTTGATCATTAGATAGAAAATACTAAAATTGGCTCAAATTTAGATTTTAAGCTTGATATTTTTTCATTTGGTCAATATTTTTTTCGACAACTACAATTCAATTGATATTTTTCACCTTTTAAATAATGCAGTCAATGTTTTTCACCACTCGAATAATTTCAATAGTTTGGATTGAAGCTTGATTATCCGATATTAAAGATGAAGACAAACTCAAACCCAGATTTTCATCACGGCATTCCTTCATTTGGTCAACATTTTTCTTTACCACGACAGTTCAATTAACGTCTTTCGCCACATAAACAATTCAGTTGATGTTTTTCGTTACTAAAATAATTTGAATGCTTTAGATCGAAACTTGATTATCGAAAAGCAAATATTGAAGAAAACTAAAATATAAATTTTAAGCTCAAAACTGCAACCATTTAGTCAATATTTTTTTCCATTTAAACAATTTAGGTGACGTTTTCCTCTTTTCATGGAAAATGATTTATCTTATACCAAACAACGGAAAATATGACATGAAAATTAATTTTCCTCGAAAAAGCATTTTTCACAGAAAATGATTTTCTAGGAAAACCATTTCCTTCCAAACAAACACTACCTTAGAGTAAAAGCAATTGATGAATTCTATTTCGGTTGATAGAATTAGAAACTTTGTCAAAATCCTTCATTAATTACCACCATTGTTCTGGACCAAAAGAAACGAAGGCCATGCTTTAGCAGAAAGTTAATATTTTAGTGCCTCAACGTAAGCCCTAAGGTTTTGGAGTGAATATTTTTGTACCTCGACGTCTATTGTTCGAATTTTTCGGTACCCTCTATTTTTCTTAGTCCCCTAAACTTTTAAAATTTGCACTTTAACTCTAATCCTTAAAAACTTACTTTCAAAAATTTTAATTTTGTGCATGTACATTTTCTCTCATTAAGTAGTATTTTCGGTTCTCTTTCATCTGGTATCAGAGTCACGTGATCAAAAATATTTAAGATAATTAAGCTAATTAATGACTAATTTAGTTAATTAACTATGATTAAACAAGAACATGAACGTAATTAGTGATAAACATGACATGTTATCTAATGATAATGGAGAGGCTAATAATGTCCAACTAGAAGAAGAAATATATTAGTAGATGAACCTTATTAAACTAGAAGATCTTAATTTTTACCATTACAAGAAATTAGAAGAAAACTGGATAAAAAAATATAATGGCTGTTGAAGATGAGATTAATGAAATTGGAGAAGAACTGGACTCAAGTGAAATAGAGACAAATCTGGTTAACAATGTTATTCCTAAACCTGGAGAATTTGTTGAACCTTCTAGAAGAAAAAATACTCATTTTATAAGACCTAGATACGTTTCAATAGGTCGTACAATCAATTTTTTCTTTGGGTTTGTCCTAAGAAAAACTACAACATTTAAATAAATTGACCTTACTCCAATTAGTCAAATGGGATACATCTAAAACATAGATGAAACTCGTAACAGAGAGAAAATATTTGTGGATTAGAAAAGGTGCGTGAATAGTATCTTAAACCTGAATATTGCATGGACGTCTGCAAATTTCCTAAATTACATCGAACATAATTTTTCTGGCACTGTAGCTGACTGGTATGATTCATTAAATGAAGTCGGTAAAAATACATTAAGAATTGTGGGAACACTAGCTGCAATGTTCCAAAATCTATGTAAGAAAACTAAAATCAAATTCATCAGAGCTAAACTTGATTCAAAAGAAAAAGTAAGAGAATGGCAAAGAAAGATTAATAATACAGAGTTATGGGATATGAGACATCTGAAAAATTATATCACTAAATTTAGTTGGTATTATAAAGTTGGGCATAATAAGCTGATCTTGGTATGTTCTACGACAAGTTGTCAAATCCAATAAATTTCATAATTAATAAAAAATACATTACATGGCTTGAAAGAGTAGATATCATTGATGCCCTTGGTGCAAGAATATCTTATTTAAGAAAATGGATCAATGATCAATGTCTTGATCTCCAAAAGCAAAAGAAAATTAAGAAACAATTCATAGCTTGCTGGGGTTCGCTTCATCAATGGGGGAAGGAATCTAAAAGGAGAAGAAAAAGAAAGTTTTATAAGAAAAAAAGTTTTAACAAGCAAAGGGGAGAGAAATATAGAAGAAAATATTATAACAAACCAAGTCCTACAAAATATTGGGCATGCAGAGAAGTAGGACATTATGCTAATGAATGCAAAAATAGGAAGAGTAATAAGCTGATTGAAACCCTAGGAAGCCTAGATTATGTTGAGTTTAGTGAAGATGAGGCACTAGGCCTAGTCCTAAATAACAACAAAGGAATTATTGAAATTATATTGGACAATGAATTTGAAGAAAGTGATCATGAAGAAACAAGTCATATGATAAAGCTCAATTAGTCTTGGTGATCTTCAAGGAGGAGAGTTTGTTGTAGACAATGATAATGAAGAAGTCAAAGGAGATTGGGTCCTTCCCATAATTCAAAAAGACATGATCTATAAAAAATGCATCTTTCAGATAAAAAGTAAATATACATGAGAGATAATGGAAGGAGATCTAGAATTCAAAGACTGTGAGTATGATGTGGGAGAATCTCATTAATTGAGAAAATATCCTTAAGCATAACAAAGATAGAAAGTATAGGTATATCCATATTAGAAACATCCAATTTCAAATTACTCCATTACAATATTAGGGCAAAAATATTGATCATTATGCTTTGCTATGTGATATCAGACATATCAAATTTAATAATCAAATTATCACAAGCATAAAGACTAATTTATGTAATGGATCAATAGTATTCAATTGCTAACCTGGATACTATGTGAGCTTAAAACATGAGTTTGCTAAAAACTTTCGAACCCTTAAGATAAAAATAGTTAGAATAGATATGAAAAGAGGAGGATACCCATTAAGGATATTTTGAAAAATGATTTACAAATTAGATAATACAATAGATCCGAAAACCAAGGTAACTATGATAGAGGCAAAAAAATTTGAAAGTCCTACCCCTATACAAAAAATTCAAATAATTAAATCCAACCCACATAAGATAAAAATTGATTGGTCATGTATATTTAGCTTTGCCAACCCTACTAAAATCAACAAGACAAATGTGATAAAAATTGATCAGCATGGTAAACTTACCATAAAGCCCCAATTATTAAGAAGCATGAATGCAAGATCATAATGTGAAAAAGGATCTTCATTAGCTAAAGAAGTGCTTAAAGAAGATGATACAATTAGCATGACCAATGAAATAAGTAGAATGAGTTTTGAACCCGTAAGACACAGTGTTGACAGAAGGATGAGTCTAGATAGAAAGATCATTGGGTATAAAATAAGAACTATTAGTGAGCCAATTTATGAGGACGAATTAATCAAAAATATGACTATGGAGATATGCTATGAAATTACTAACACAAATCCTAATAGCATCTATATTTTAATAAACGTATGTTTAGAAGGATATAATAAATATAAATTGTGTGCATACATAGATAGTGGTTATTCTATATGCTTTCAAAAAAGATTATTATTTCCAGAGTTTATGTGGAAAAGAGTTAAAAATCATTTACAAGTGATGGT
Source organism: Carnegiea gigantea (assembly GCA_029747015.1). Lineage (NCBI taxonomy): Eukaryota > Viridiplantae > Streptophyta > Magnoliopsida > Caryophyllales > Cactaceae > Carnegiea > Carnegiea gigantea. The sequence goes on along the minus strand of JAKOGI010000667.1, from coordinate 275,117 downwards.
AGCTGATAATAGCATTATGAGTCACAATAAAGCTACGAAAGGGTTATCCATAGAATTACGAAGAGTCCAATGCATTATGCCAGTTCTATGGGCTACTGATCAATTCTCTCATGATATGATTATTGGAAATAATTTTCAGAGATTATATTGTCTATGCATATGGACCATAAACCAGATAATATTTACAATTAATGGTCACTTGATTCCTATTGAAAAATTAAACAAGGCTTATACTCATCAGAAAATTGAGTTCACACGTAGCTAGCATGGTGAGAAGATAATGCCTGCACAATGTGAAATAGTACTAGCAATCTCCCTACTTGAGTTATCTATTAAAGAGTAGATTGTTAAACAATAAGAGCAATTATGCAAAGAACTCTACTCTGACAATCATCTTAAATTTTGGGATAAAGGTAAGACATTTGCTAAAATCACTTTATTAAATCTCAACGATATAGTCCGAGTCAAACAAATAGAGTGTGCACATCAAGATATCCAGGAATTTGATAAACAAATCAAAGAACTTTTGCATAAAGGATTAATTAGGAATAGAATAAGTCCTCACACCAGCCTAACTTTCATGGTAAAAAATCATGTTGAAGAAAAGAGAGGAAAAGCGAGAATGGTGATCAATTACAAAAAGCTTAATGATAATACCGTCTTTGATGATTATTATATTCTTAACAAAATAGTCCTTTTTAATAGAATTCAAGGAGTCTCTTGGTTCTCTAAAAGGGATTGCAAAAGTGGATAGTGGCTTATAAAAATGGATGAAGAAAGCATTCATTTAATCGCTTTTAGTGCCCTCAAAGACATTATGAATGGATAGTAATGTCATTTGGTCTAAAAACTGCACCTCAAATATTCCAAAGAGGAATTGATAACATCTTCGAAGATTTTAATTACTGTTGTCTAGTTCACGTTGATAATGTCCTTGTCTTTTCCAAAATCATAGAACAACACAAAGATGATATCTTAGCTGTCATCCAAAGATGCATTGATAATGGTATCATACTTGGTAAGAATAAGTGCATTTATGCTGAATAAGAAATTAAGTTCTTAGGCTTAGAGATAAAAGCTAGACAAATCATCCTACAAAGGCATATTCTGAAAAAAATAGAAAAATTCCCTGAAAAGAATGAAGATAGGAAGCAATTAGAAAGGTTTCTTGGATGCCTTACCTATGTTTCAGATTGTATTAAAGATTTAGCTAAATTGAGAAAGCCATTGTAACAGAAACTCAAGAAAGAAGTAAACTGGACATGAATCGCTAATGATATAAAGATTGTTCAAAATTTCAAAAAGATGTGAAAAAATCCTCCTATTCTTAATTTGCCTAATGAAGCAGATGATTTAGTTCTTGTGATAGATGCCAGAAATAAGCGTTGGAGCGCAGTACTCAAGATCAAAGAAGGCAAAAAACTTTGCAAATATTGTAATGGAAGTTTTAATATGGCAGAATGCAATTATCCAACGATGGAAAAGGAAATCCTTGCAGTCATAAGGGGAATTGAAAAGTTTCTAATCATTTTAACCCCAAAATCTTTTCTTATTCGAACTGATTGCAAAGGAATATTTAGTTTTGTGAAAAAGAATTTATCAAGTGTGCAAGCACAAGGGCAACTCCTGTATTGTCAATTATGGCTTAACCAGTTTTTCTTCTCTATTGAACATATACCGGGATCGAAGAACCCTCTGGCAGACAACTTAACTCGCAAACTCGCCAATGATGATCATTAGAGCAGAACTCCTGTCAGAAAAGGAGGAAATCCATAACAAGATGCCATTATTACTAGAACGGGTTACTCCTTCTAATAAAGTCCTTATAGATAATTTAGAATTCCATACAAAAAGTATATTATACTTCGGTCTGCTATCTTCAGCCTACCTAATAGCCCAAAGTTTTTTCCTTCTAGAGTTATAAGTTAATTACCTTAGATGTTGTTGTGATATCCAAGAGAAAATAAGTTCTTATGTCCAGGAAAAATGGTTCAATGAGTGATATATGGCCTGCATCAACTATTATCATCATTATTCGTATGATATTTAGGAGTCTTGGTATACAACGATCTAATCCAGAGCATCTTCAACAAATTGATGAAGATTTTGATGATCATCCAGATAATGATGGTCTGAAAGATATAATTAGAGATAAAGGCATGCAGAATCTCAACAATGGTGACTAGTCTTTTCATCTTTAAAAGCTCTGAAAAATTTTGCTCCATTATTGTACTATTTTGACAAGTGTCAGGTCTATAAAATAAGATAGTTTGCTATAGCAATGTGAATGTACCGTAGCCATATGTAAAAGTAGTATATGCAATAGCCGTTAGGGCATCCTATGCACCTCCATCCCCTCTATAAAAAGAGAGGTCAGAGTGTTGAGAAGGGACATGTTAATTTGAATATTCTTGAGCAAAAGAGAAGTTAGGATTCTCTATTTCTCTATGATCAAGCATCTCTAATGATCTTAGCTTAAGTCCCTCTTCAAGCTTTACATTGTAATACTTTCAAGCTTTCAATAAAAGAAGTTTCCTAGCAGGAAACATTATTCAATTGAACCTTATGTCTTAAATATTATAATTTTTTGATTAAAATTCCACTATCCTTTAAAATATAAAGAACTTGATCAGTAACTATGGTCCAAGATAGAAAATGAAACAGATCTGTGTCGTGCCTGATCTACGCAAGGTGTAGTTGAGATTAACAATCTCTGTAAACCAGAAGTCAGAGGAACACTAAGGTCCAACACCGACTAAGTTCAGGTAATGATCAAAACTCTCTAATTAAGTTTTAATTATTTTACTAAGCATAGTGGGCCTATGATCACAGAAAGTATAATATCTAAGTTATAAGTAGTAGATTGTGATAACTAGTACTAGTAAAGTCATTATAAGAAATTTAATTGATTAAATCAAGCACAATTCTTAAAAACCCCTTAAACAACTTATTTGTATATTTTTTCCATTCCAACAACTGGTACGCAATTTCTAAGAGTTTTTGGACTGAAAGTAAAAAAGAAAAGAGCAAGGGAGGTATTAAAAAATTAAAACAAGTTTTCAGAAGGTAGTAAAAAATCAGAACGTTATAGCTCAGGGCACAAAAAAATTAATCCACAAACTTGGGGGGTTAAAAATATTAACCTGTCAAACCACAAGGTACAAAAAAGTTAAAAATTCTACTTTAGCAATAACGGTTTTTGGGGAAGGGGGGGTTTGCATAGGTAACTCAGCTCTAATTGAGTCATGCATACAGTAGATTAACTATTTGGGGGAGGGTGTTGCTACTAGAGTAGTTGTGGCATGGACTGTGGAGGAGGGTATATAAAATTTGGATTTATTTTGTTTAGCTTTATGATTTACTCATTTAATAAAGGACATATTCATGGATTAAATTTGGGAAAAAAATCTAAATGCAATAAGTCCCTCTCGGTCTTATATATATCATAAATTTGTTATTTTAAAGCATGCAGGAATTTTCTATATTTTTATATTTCATTGGATAATTCATACACGGTAATTTCTGATATTTATTTGTTATTGATTATTCACACTTTTGTTATTGTTTTTGCCATGCTTACTAGGTCAACGAGGATCTCTGAATTTCTTTGAGTATATATTGATCAAGTTATTGTTATTTTCTTTTAAGAAAACAGTGGGATTTTGACTGATATTTTATAGTAAATTGGACATATTTTGACCGAAATTTATAGTTGTGACGATAATTTTGATAGACACCATAAAAAAAAAAAAATACTGGTCGAAATGGACATTTTGATCAAACCCATAGTAATACTGACAGATCAATTTCAAAATGTGAAACTTTATATAGATTTCAATAATCTAGATTTACAAGTTTGAACTTCAGAAAATTCTACATACTTGTGCCATCAAATTGCACCCATTAGTTGTTCTACAAAATTAACCAACCAAATTGCTCCACAAAAAGCTTTCCTACCTTAAAAAACTACGAAATCAATATCTTAAACTATCAATTAAAAACTCCACTATGTCGATTTAGACACCAGTTGAGACATCTAAATCATCAACCTTACAAACTTTTGGAGTCATAATCTTCTCAATGATCAACTGGGCAATGGAATCTCCAACTTTAACCTCAAAATCAACATCAAAATTATTGAACAAAAATCGTGCCAATTGGTCCTCCGTAATATGCTTCTAAGCTAGTCCCAATCTTGTAATTCATGAATGAAGCAAATCCAATGAAAGGAAGGAAAGGAGAAAAAGTGGTTGGACATGTGAGGGAGAGACTAATTAGCCCTTACCTTTCAGATCTAGAAATTGAAAGCATGTTGTTAAATATCGAATTGGAACACCAAAATTCTTTGTGAAGACCTCGTAATTCAAGTATGAAGAGTGTGAGCCACTTACTAGGTAAGGACCAAGAACAACAAAGGATATGTTGAATTTTCTAGAGAAAGAGTTCATGGAAGTGATGGTTGAGCTCTCTAAGTGATACAAATGTTCTATGAGCAGTGAAGTCGAAATGAGAGAGACTGACGTTTATGGTGGGGCTCACTATCTGTCAACGGCAAAATTAATTAATTATGCTCAAATTTTGATGAGGCATTGTGATGACACTTGTCAAAATACATTCAAAAACTTTTAAACATTATGACAGGTCCTGTCATATTTTGTAAGGAATCTGCAGAATTTTGAAGGATCTCCTCATAATTTTTAAGAAGTTTGCAGAATTTTGACATGCTCATCAAAATTCTAGCATAGTAGCAAATCCTCAATTTTGACAAACATCCCATCAAAATATGCCTATGCCTGGTAAAATTTGACATCGAGATCTGCAATTATAGTATTTCGTTAATTTAATATAAGAATTATTATCATATATCTCCCTTCACATTTAGGTAAATCTTATTTGTAACACATAATTTTTAGAATCATTATTTGAACTCCCTCATTTTAGAATTTGTTATCATATGCAGGAAATTTATTATTATTTAACCACTATCAAATTTGTGCTGTTGGAGAGCAAATGATAATAATTTTTAAGTTGAGAGAGGTTAAATAATAATTTCAAAAATTGTTGGTTACAAATATGATTTACCTAAATATGGAGGGGGTGTATGATAATAATTCATTTAATTTATTATCTCTTCAAAATTCCTGTCCAAATTTGTGACGGATAAATTTTATGTCAAAAAATCCTATCAAAATTCAACTGCAATTTTATAGTATACCCTAGTCTTTGCCATGATCACGTTATTATTGTTTATCACACTCAAGTCTTAACTTTTTCCATTGTGATTTTTCATGTGCAGCTAAAAGTCCACAAAGATGGCCTAGACCTTCAAAATGCTTTGAAGGGCAATGACATTACTTTGAAGCAATTTAATCGGCTCTTTATGACATCATCGATTCTTCCTTTGAGCACGATAATTTCATTGCTAGTGTTAGGAATGGAACCGTTAAAAACATTCTTGCTTTTCTTCCCACCGCCTGTAATAGTGGTTGTGTTTGGGATTATTGTTAAGATTTTATTTGAATCAGTCATGTTAATTATCTTCATTACAAACGCATTTGATGTTGGGGGCCTGATGCACTATTATTGACAAAATGGTAACTTTGCAAACAAAAATTTATAGCACAAAATAGTTGTATAGCTAGTGATTTAATTCATGTAATCCTTTTTATTTTAATTGTTATAGATAGTGCTTGAATAGATGAATATATTCACCACCTTATTTTGAAGAGAGAATGAAGAGAAGTTGTGGGTTCCCAATCTAGTGTTGGCCACGAAAATTGTTGGTAACTACCCTCACAGGCCCAACCAAGGAGATACGGTGCATTTCTCAATTGAGTATCTAGATGCTTTGTCAAAGTTGGAGGAGCTAAAGAGTGGTATATGGGAGTAAGTTGCTTGAATTTTCCTGTGACTTCAAGTGCTAAGTTATTCTTGGTTCACTGATTTTCTATATAGGTTGAATGTCCATGAATAATCTTAAACTCATCATGAACATTTATACTAATATTTCAATCAGTGATCCATATATAAAATGTTCTTATTCCCAGAACATGATTCTCTTGCATTATAATTGGAAAAATATGCCTACACAATTATTTGAAATGTTTTTATACGTTGTCATGATATTAGTAGAACTTTTCTCTTAATTATTTTCTTCATTTTGTAGTTGTTTGTAGGACCTCCAATTTTGGCACCCAGAACATAATGTGGTGGTCAAGGCGTTGATGATAAAGGAAAGAAGATCCAGATGGTGCTCTTCTTCACCCATCGATTAAGCTTACAAGGCCATGAAAAAAAGAAAAGGACGAGGGAAAAACTCATGTTGAAGTTGCACTAGATTTTTACGGAGCTAAGGTTTTAAAGTTGGAACATCCTACAGAAAGCTCCATCAGCAAAAGTAGGACATCTATCAAACCTTACGAGCAATGTTAACCAAGACTTTAACTATCAACTTTGAACCACAACCCCCAAAGTTTAAACCCCAAACCCCAAACCCTGAACCTTAAACTCTTGAACCTTGGGGTTAATACTCTAAACCTTAAACCCTAAATCCTATACTCATATACATCGTAAAAGTGACTAGGAAACTACCGTAGACCTTAACCCTCCATAAACCCTAACCTCAAACATCAAACCACAAAAGATGAATCCTAAATCTCAAACCTCATACATCTTAACTTGCAAAACCCTAAATCATTAACATTGAATTCAAACCCTAAAACCCTACACGTATATGTGTTTCCTCTTAAAGCACTAATCTCTAAAATATAAATCTGAAAAGTACTACTGTAAATCCTTCAAATATATTAGAATCTTACTTGAAAGCCGCTTAGTCAAGTGATACTAGAACTCTACATTCAGAACCCTAAATCCTAGAGTTTACTGTTATGGTTTAGGGTTTAAACGTTAAGGGTTTTAGTGTTTATGGCGTAATGTAAACCTTAATATTTGAATTGTTGAATAAACAACCTTAAACCCTAAACTTACTATACTATCATTATCCTGAATTTCATCATAGGTTATCCCAGGTAGTTCTATGTACATTTTCAGGAAAACTTGTATGAATTATTATAGATACATTGGATGTTAACCAAGACTTGTAACTACTAACTTGTAAGCCCAAATACTAAATGCTAAACTGTTAATTGCCCTATATTTCTTTAACTCTTGGGTTAATACATAAACCTTAAACCATAAACCCTATGCTCTTGTACCCTAAATGTTAAAATGGTAATCTCTAAATTCTAAACTTGAAAAAGTTGAACTCTAAACCATTCGAATATCGCTTAAAAGTCACTCAAGTGATACTAGAGCCCAACATTCAAAAACCATAAACACCAGAGCTTAGGGTTATGATTTAGGGTATAAGAGTTTAGGGATTTAGCATTTAAAGGTGTAGTGTAAACCTTGATATTTGAAGAGTACATATAGAACCCTAAACTCTAAACCCTAAACTTATTATTCTATAATTATCTTGAATTTTGTCATAAGTTATCCCAAGTAGTTATGTCTACATTTCTAGGTCAACTTGTATGGAATATTGTATATGTTACTAATGACATTAACAAAGACTTGTAACTACTAACCCTAAACCCCAAACACTGAATCCTAAATCCTAAACTTTTGAACCCTTGGCGTAATGCCCTAACTACACCTTAAACTTTAAACACTAAACCCTAAATTGTAAACCTTGAATGATATAATTCTCTTTTTTTGTTTCTTTTTTTTTAATTCTTATTTTTAAGGTTTAGTGTCTAGAATAATCTGATTTAAGGTCTTGGATTTTTAACCATAGAGTTCAAATGTAACTTTAATGTTTATAGTCTAGCATTTAGTACATGCTTATGATTAAAATTCCCAAAAGGCATAACTCTAAGGTTTATGGTTTAAAATTTAATGCTCATGATTGAAGGTTGAACCCCAAGATTCAAGACAGTAACAAAGATATTTTTAGTTTTGAACCATAAACTCTAAACCTTAAACGCTCAACCACAATAGCTGATCTCTAAACCCTATACATATTGAGGGGTATATTGCTTACATTTAGCTAATTTCGCTTCACTTTCTCTCATTCTTTTAATTTATTTAAAATCTTTTTGATAAAACCGGTATAACTCCATACATATCCTGAATATCTTACTATATTATCTCTGATTGTTGTAAATACATATTCGGGTTAATATGTTTGAGTTGTTATATATGATATGCAGAATGTTAACCAAGACTCTAATTACTAACTATAAACGACCCTAAATGCTAAACTCGAAACGTACACCCGAAACCCTTGAACCCTAGGGTTAAATTAATCCTAAATCTTAAACCTTAAACCCTATACTCTTAAACCCTAAACGTTTAATGCTAATGTATAAAATGTAAATCTCAGAAAATTAAACCCTAAGCCTTTCATATATATTGAAATACCACCTAATGTCACTTACTCAAGCATATAGTCATTTTCCTCTAAAGTGTCTTTGTTTAACATTGATAAACTCTCATCTTTTGGTTTCCTTTTGTTTTTTCCTTAAACCCCATACCCTATAATTAGATGCTAAGCCTCAAATCCTAAACATTGATGCTTTTAGTGATACTTTAATTTATTTGAATGGTTGAACCCTCAACCTTTGTATGCTAAACCCTAAACCCTGAACTTAAACCGTAAACCTCAAACCCTAAATGCTAGACTTGTAAACCATAATTCTCAAACCTTAAGCTTAAATGTTAATTTACAAAATCTCAAGTGCGAAAAGTTAAATCCAAACCCTAAACCATAGAGTTTAGTGTTTGTGAGTTTAAAGTTCAATGTTTTACTTGTATCATAAAATTTTGACTTTTGAGTGTACTATTGCCTTTTTTTTTTTCCCCATTTCCGTTGATTTTCTCTTATTTTCTCTCATTTTGTTTTGAAACAAACCCTATATAACCTCATACATATCTCGAATACTTTTCTATATTACTGCATGTTGTTATATATACATATTCGGACTAACATGTTTAAGTTATTATATATGTTACGAGCAATGTCAACCGAGACTCTAACTATTAACCCTAAACCTTAAATACTAAATCCAAAACCTACTCCTTAAACTCTTGAACCCCGGGTTAATACCCTAAACTTTAGACCTTTTAAACTTCTCTTTGTGACATATATGATAACTTGTTACCTATAGCCGAGAAGCCATCTATATTAACTTAGGTACCTTTACATAAATTTGAGGTTAACTATTCAAATATATTCAACAGTTTTTTAAGAGTCACTAATTTTTAAGTACACTTAATCACATATCACAAAACAAACAATAATTATCTATTATCCTTATAAATAATATGGCATTATCCAAGAATATTTATTAATAAAGGTCTTAGTAAAAAGCTTTGTTTTATCCAATTTTTATTCAATTAAGATTTTTAAGCCTATTAACACCTCGTTCATTTGAAGCCATACTTATTATTCTTGAAGATTTATTCAAATTATTTTAAAAAAGTAAGTATATGTTCAAATTATGTTCTTGCTTGTTTTTTAAATTTCATATAATGTTTTAGTTTTAAATAGAGTTGGGAGTAGGATCCTACATGTGATTGTTGTAAAAGAAATATTAAATTAAAAAGTTTCAATAAGATAAATTGTGCATTTTGATATGAATAACATGTGAATAATAATTGATGATAATTATTTTAATTTATGGTTCATTTTTTGTTTATTGTCAAATTTATGGTCAATTGGATTGAAGGTTGACAAATTTGTGGTCAATACGTTTTTTTAAACAGGGTAAAAACTCAAGCCCAAAACATAGGCGAGGTGGGAGACCGTCCTCTATTTGTTGCTCTGCTATTCTGTACCCTATAGATGCCTTATCGCCTTCCTTTTACTATCCTCCTCCTTCGCGTCTGGTGGTGACTGACATAGCCACCACCTTTTGCACCACCATTTCTCCTCTCTCCTTTCTACTTCAAGATTGAAGATCAATTGAGGAACTAGGGGAAAAGAGTTGATACTTCATAATTAATTATTGACTTTAAGGTTAATAATCTGTGATGAATTGTTGAATTGAGAATTTTAGACCTTATTTTATTTACCATTGTTGAAGTCAATTAAGTTCATGGGCATGAAAATGGGTGTGAAGTTACAAGGACAAGATAAAGAGGAGAGAATGGTGTAGCTTGGGGCAGCGGTTGGGAAACAAGTGAGAATGTGAAAAAGGTAATTTTGACAACAAACCCATAAATTCTTTGTCATCACACAAGCTTTGTCAGCTAGGATCCCACATAAAATAACACCTTCAAATACAAAAAATAAAAAAATAAAAAAATCACATGGGCCTCTATAAATTAGCCTAACATTTACTCGGCATTTTCCCTTAAGAAGGAGGCCTCCAAAATTTGTTTCAAAAGTTCTTAAATCTTTTCTTTTCCCATTTGAAGGCACGTCACAAATTTCCAACCCACTAGACACTGCTAAGATAGGGGCCTAGTAGGCTGCCAAAAAATTATAACCCGCTTATAAAAGAAAATGCATTTAATTGCCGTCATCTTCAAATAGGGTTTTTATAGGAGGAGGGGGGTTGTCTATATATTGTGCACTTAAGGGAAAGGGAGAAAATTTTGCAATTTAATCATGTTTGGACCTTTAACCATTGACATGTAGGAATTAAGGGAGTCTTTCTTTCATCAAATTCTTATTTCAAAGATCTATGCGGATAAGATGAATTCCTATGAAATTATTAATAAGTCAAGTCCCTTTAATACGCAATACATGTATATGCTTACTTCTTTGGATGTGCATGCTTTCAGGAAGCCTATGATGTGTGAGGTTGACTTCCTATGGTGTTTCCAAATATGCTCTTAGTGCAATATTATACTTACATGTAATTTACCCATGCCATTTGAATCTTTAGTAGGGGCTAAAATGGGGATGTTAAAGACATTAATCATTTATGAGTTGCAGCTAAAAGATGTTCTGTCATTGAGTCTTGACTTCCATGCATCATGTTAAAGAGTATTTCCCAAAGTTACACACCATTATCCATTATTTTCTTGAAACATTTATAGAAAAGTTGACACTTTGATATCTCTAATTTTAGCGTATTCACACGTTAGATCAGGTTTGGAAAAACTTAACACTTTGGTACCTCCAATTTTGGTACAAGTGACTTTTTGGTACTTTTTATTATTATTTTAGTCCTTGAACTTTTAGAAACTGTAAAAAAGCCCCTGAAAAGGGGTAATTATGCAAATAAGTTTTTATTAGGGTTTTTCACGAAATATAATTGCTTAAACTTCTTATAATTACTTTACTAGTACAAGTTATCACAATTTACTACTTATATATTATATATTATATTTTCTGTGGTTATAGACCTACCATGCTTAGCAAAAATAATTAAAACTTAATTAGAGAGTTTCGATTGTTACCTAAACTTAGTTGGTGCTGGACCTTGACGTTCCTTTAGCTTCCAGTTTACAAAGATTGCAAATCTCAACCACACCTTCCTTAGATCAGGCACAGTAAAGATCTGCTTTGTTACCTACCTTAGGTCGTAGTCACCAATTAAGTTTTATATTTTAAAGGATAGTAAGAATTTAATTAAGAACTTATAATATTTAAGACATAAGGTTTGATTAAATAACATTCCCTACTGGGAAACTTCTTTTGTTGAAAGCTTGAAAGGGGAAATATTACAATGGAAAGCTTAAAGAGGGATTTAAGCTAAGATTATTAGGGATGCTTGCTTATAGACAAATGGAGAATCCTGACTTGTCTTTTGCTCAAGAATACTCAAATAATCGTGTCCCTTCTCAGCATTCAACCTCTCCTTTTATAGAGGGTTGGGGTATATAAGATGCCCTAATGGCTATAATCCATACTGATTTTTTATGTAGCTACAATACACACTGATAGCTACCATACACTACTTTATTTTATAGACCTGACACTTGTCAAAATATTATAATAATAGGGCAACTACTTTTTAGAGCTTTTAATGATGACAAGATTGGTCATCATTATTGAGATTCTGCATGCTTTCATCTCCAATTATATCTTCCAGACCATTATTATCTAGATAATCATCAAAATCTTTATCTAATTGAAGATGCTCTCTATCCCATTCCCAAATAATACTAGAAGATATTTCTTTCTTTTTTCTGATAAAAAGTTTTGAGCTCCAACATCAAAGAGATAATCAAAAACATCTTCTGAAATCGCTCCTTCTACCTTTATATACTAGCTAAACTCATTATGATAAGCGAAAGTAGTATTTCCATAATGCATTAGTATTTTTCCTCGTTCAATTAATCTCTAGCTCTATTGATGAATGTTGAAAAATCCAATGGCTTTTGCTAAAGCATGATCAATAACTAATTCTCGACTGTCTGGATTCTATTCTTGTTGTCGATCTTCGAGATCGTTGAAATCAACTATCTGAACAAGATAATGAGCCGGTTTCGTTTTTCCATTTTCGTACTCGATTAGTGCAAAATGTACCTCCACATATAGACATCTGCTGTTGGGATTTTTGTTGGACCATCAAGAGATGTAAGAATCCAATGGATCTTCTTGAACATGCATTGTTGGAATTTAGTTAGTGTTGAGAAAAATGGGAACTTCAGATCTGGGAACTCCATAAAGTAAACTACCATCTCGTACTCCCAAACTTTCCTGACAGGGTCGTTTGGAGAGAGTGAATTTCCTAGAAAACTAACACCACCAACTCTAGACCTATTAGAAAAGTAGATCATTGTACTATAAGACTCCCAAATATCATAAGAATAGTTATAGTAATAGTCGATATAGATTGCATACCACTAATTGAACCTCTTGAACATGAGAACTTATTTTTTCTTGGATATCATAAGGACATCTAAGATAATTAACTTGTAACTCTAGAAGGGAAAATCTTTGGGCTATTAGGTACGTTGAAGATAGTAGACCAAAATATGATCTACTTTTGTATGGAATTTCAAATTATCAATAAGGACTTTACTAGAAGGAGAAACCCGTTCTAGTAAGAATGGCATTTCATTATGGATTTCCTCCTTTTTTAGCAGGAGGTCGATTTTGATGATTACCATTGGTGAGTTCTCGAGTTAAACTATCTGTAAAAGAGTTCTTTAATCCATGTATATGTTCAATAGAGAAGGAAAACTAGTTAAATCATAATTGCTAACGCAGGAGTCACTCTTGCGCTTGCATATTTGATAAATTCTTTTTCACAAAACCAAGTATTCCTTTACAATCAATTCGAATACGAAAAGGTTTTGGGGCTAAAAAGATTAAGAACTCTTCATTTTCTCTTATGATTATAAGGATTTCCTTTTTCATCATGGGATAGTTGTATTCTGCATTATTAAAACTTTCATTGTAATATTTATAAAGTTTTTCTCCTTCTTTGATTTTGAGTACCGCACTCCAGTGCTCATTGCTGGCATCTATCTCAAGAATTAAATCATTTCCCTCATTAGGTAAATTAAGAATATGAAGATTTTTACATATCATTTTGAAGTTTTAGACAATCTTTGAATCACTAGTGGTCCATGTCCAAAACACATCGTTCTTGAGTTTTGTTGTAATGGCTTTCTCGGTTTAGCAAAATATCTAATAAAATCTGAAGCATAGGTTAGGCATCTAAGACATCTTTCTAGCTGTTTTCTATCTTCAATCTTTTTAGGGTATTTTTCTATTTTTTCCAAAATATATTGTTGTAGAGTAATCTGTCCAGCTTTTATCTCTACACCTAAAAACTCAAACTCTTATTCAACATAAATGCACTTGTTTTTCCCAAGTATAATACCATGATCAATCCATTTTTGGGTGATTGCCAAGACATCATCTTTGTGCTATTTTATGGTTTTAGAAAAGACAAGGATATCATCAATGTAAACTAAACAATAATGATTAAGGTCTTTGAAGATGTTATTTATTCTTTGGTGGAATATTTGCACTACAAGAAAAAGACCAAATAAAGATGGAATCAGCGACAGAATAAGGCATATTAGCGACGGAATTTTCATATCAACGACAGAATTGGCGACAGAATACTATTGTCGGATTTTCACTCGTCGCTGAGTACTTGGCAACGGAATCTTGAAATTCCATCGTCATTGGCAACTGATTCAGCGACAGAAATTGCGATATACTTTTTTTTTGCGGGGAAATTGGCGGGGCAGGGGTCGCGACAGAATGCAAAATCCGTCGCCATCAGCGACGGACTAAGCGACGGAAAGTTCGTCGCTGATGGCAACAGACCTAGCATTCTGTCGCCACCCTGCCCCGCAAAAAAAATAAATTTTTGTTATTCCGTAGCCATTCCGTCGCTAAGTTTTTGATTTTTTTAAAATAAAAACGCTTGTTTTTGATCGTATCCCTTAGTACATACATTTCAATCCCTGCAAGAAATTTGCAAGCTCTTTGCACTCAATCAATATCCAATAACTTCGAACATAATTTCATTCGAAGCGTTCTCAATAATTTCAAGCCACACAAAGGTGGAATATCACATCCAACGCAACACTTCCAACCAAGGGTTTTCAATTTATAAACCATAAGTTCCAAACAAAGTCTGTACATCATCACAAATCATAAATCCAAACAAACTAGAAGTTGCCAGTAATTGAGAATAAAGTTATATGTTTGCAGAAGAGGGAGAAGCAAGCGCCAAATGAGAGGAAAAATAAGCACCAAGGGGAGGGGCGTGAAATAAGCACAAAGGGGAGGGGAAGCAAGTAACAAGAGATATACTTCATAAAGAATCGAGTAGAAGAGTCACCAGCTGAAGGAAAACTGCAACCAACTTAATCACCAAGGTGAAGATCATCCTCATCCTCATCCTCATCCTCATCCTCATCCTCTTCCTCTTCTTCATTATGTTGCAATGATGAGTAAATGGTGGCTGAGATCTCAAGCCAGACCCCTGTTGCATTTGAAAGAAAGTTTGGAGGCACTGATCGATGCTCATCATTTGTTGGCTCAGTTGTTGGTTGCTTTGGGTGAGCAATTTGTTGGATTCTTCTAGTTGCTTACATTTTTCCATAAGCAACCAGTAACTTTCAGCTCGTGAAGTTAGCTCACCCCCTAAGTTAGTTACTACACCCCTTAAGTCATTGAGCTCTTGTTGCGATGACGTAGAACCGGTACCTGCTGACAGGTATTTCAGTGAAGTACGCATTAGTATTGCAATTAAGTAAATTCAATGTATAACCATATTCGTTGAAACTTTAATATAAAAACTGTACCAGATCTTTGACTAGGACTAAAGTAACCGGATTCCCTAATGTTGATAGCCTCGTCACCAATGCCATAAATACGACCCTTCTTGTTCTCGAACGTCTTCACTCATAACTCATTTGGGTTTGGAAATAGCTAGTTTGGATCTTGAGAAGTGCCATCCCCGGTCCCTTGAGAGTGGATAACATTTTGAAAATCCCGTTCAAAGGATTCCTACAATACCGCAGCATGCGCACGAAATCATGTATACTACAATTACTGAAAGTAAAGTATACAAGTTCATGTTGAACCACCGATGAAGATTGAGAATAGCTAGTTGCTTGCATATGTTTGTTGTGATTTCTTGTCAACCCCAGGGGCATCGTCTTTTCCATGAAGTTTGTGAGTGCGACTGAATAATTCAACGATGGTGGGCTCCGTCCCAAGTTGTTCCCTGTATTTACGTGCCAGAAAGAATGATGTCCAGCACAACACAAAATACAGTATTAAACTTAAAAAGATACATAGCAAACATTAATTCATTTACCAGACGCCGCCTATGCTCATGCACAGGGTTCGAGCCACAGGTGTGGAGAGATGGGCCACCACTTTCTGGAGTTCCCAGTCGGTTCTTCTGGGCTATTTCATGCAATTTTTGGTAATGTTCATTCGTCCAGTGCTGTTGGAGTCCCTCCCATTTAGCATCACCAAGCCAAACAGGCTTGTTGTTATGCTTCCTTACTTTGCCAAGGTAGTCTCTCAAGCGTGCATTGCCTCGGTTTTCAAAATTCGTTCTTATGCAGTCCTCATGGACCGGATCCTAAGTAAACCACTTCTGCAATTATGAAAACAAAAAACACATCAAATAATACAATAGTAATTTATCACGTTCACAGAAATTGTTAATACGTAGTCACTATAGTTACCTTGAACTGTCCAAACCACAAATCTCGTATTGGTTTGGGCACTTTACTCTAACTAGGCCAAGCTCCGTCAAATTTGCTTTGAAATATGAGCGAAATCTTACTAACAGCACCATCAGTGGGGAGAAACCTAATTAAACATAATACATCAAATTGATTACTTGTTATGTAAAATTCATGTAGTACTTCATAAGATATAACAAATGAAGACTTACCTGTTACCATCTGGCTTGTTCCAAGTCTTAGCTTGAGTGCTCCCATGACTGGATTGTGCTTCACTTTTACCACTTGCAATGTTGTCTTAGGACTAGTTTGTGTTAGGGTGAGGGGGTTGGGGAGTAAGCTGCATAGTGTGAACTAGATAGGGGTTTAGAGGAATGTTATAGGCAAATTGGCCGTACACGGTGTTTTGGTTGAGAATCTATCAGGTCTGGTGATGGAAAGCCCTAAATGGAGGAGGCATTGGTCCTGAAATACCTGGTATGTAAGCAGCCATTGTGGCTCCTGGCTGAACTGGTATATGAGGAACCTGGAGGGAAGATGGATTAATGTCCATTGCGGTCGGATCTACGATAGAGCTCCTACGCCCTCGTCCTCTACCTCGAGGGGAGGACTTACCTCGATGAGAACTAGAATCCATACCTGAAATAGGTAACAACAAAGCCAAGTACAAATATATAATGATTGCACATATAAACCGTTTACTCAGACATCAGAATAGGTATGTAGGTAACACATACTTTGTAAAGCTCATTTATACAATATAAGTAAAGTCACAACCAATTGTTTGACATGCAAAGTACTCAAATATATAAGAATACAGAAGCACTCAATCATCTTCATCCTCATCATCATCAATGTCATCGTCATCGTCATCGTCATCATCATCATACAAATGCAAGTTTTCTTCAACTTCATCTGTTTCATTACCATCATCCCACTTCCCCTCTTCATCACCCTCATCATTCTCTACCTCATCTATCTCATCATTACCCTGAATGAATGAAAACCCTATTTCATCATTAACCTCTTCTGATGGTGCACTTTCATCCACTAATGATGCAGGGATGGCGTCATTCATAGGTTCGACGATAGTTGTCATGTCCGTTTGTTGGTGCGTAGTAAGTAGAGTGTATTACTGATCCACTCTCGCCCTTGGTTTGGTTGGTATGAGAACAAGCCAATTGGCACTATCCCTTGAGCGATCTGCATATGGTATGAAGTATACTTGTGATGCGGTGTTTGGGAAGATAAATAGGTCGTACTTTCGGTACCTCCTTCTACGGTGGACCTCAATAAGGTTGCTTAGTTTATGAGATCGTGTCCCACGATTCAATGTGGGATCGAACCACTCATAACTGAAGAGCACACATCGTTTAAGTGGTTCGCCTACATACTTAATTTAGACAATATCCTTCAATACATCATAATAATCATTCTCAATATCGCCTTCTCCTGTGCCACAAACACCAACACCATAATTATATGTTCTCTTTCCGACACGTTGAATATAATGCACCTAAGGTGAATAACACGTGGTTTTAAATAATATAATTCACCTAATTAACTGTTATGCTAAAATTATGAATAAATAAGTTATAATACTTACATTCTAACTAAACCAATCTACGAAATGAGTTTCGATGATGGTCTCGACATCTGTGTCACTGACATTAGGACGTGCAGTTCTGACTTGTTCTGTGAAAATTCTGTCACATTTTATGAAACCTATTAATATACTTGTGCTCTGAATGATAAACTCAATTGGAAGTAAAAATACCACTCACCTTATATAAGGTTTAACTTCATCACAATCGAACAGTACGTGAAGATGGGCAGCAGTATATTCGGCATCTGTGAGATACCTTGATCTTTCCCTACCAATAGCGGTCCCTTGCGGTGCAAACACGGACAGAGTTGGAAAATAATTAATATGTTCATCGTCATCCTCATTTCTCCTGCATCTAGTGCGCATGGAGGGCACATTAGAGCCGAAGTAATAGGAGGCAAAGTGTCCTCTCTGCTTCTAGGTATGCTTCTGTGATTGAACCTTCAGGACACGCTTGTTGCTTTATCTTTTTCTTCAATCGGCCAAAGAACCTACTAATGTCACAATCGGATTCACTTTTAAGTGATTCCACATATAAGAATTGAGATAAAAGTTCATCGATTATAGTATACTTTACCTATCAAATAGATATATCCATCGGTATTGTACTGACCACCTAGTTGAGCCTCTTTTGCCAAATACACTGGCAGGTGCTCCGTTACATAAAAAAGCCAGGAGGAAAAATGGTCTTCAACTTACACAAAGTGATGACAATGTTGTGATGCAATTCCTCAAGCATATCCTCCCGCAATGTTGTTGAGCATAAGTTCTTGAAGAACTGGCTTATCTCAATAAGAGGTTTCAACACATCATCTGGGAGCGCATCAAATGCAATTGGTTAAAGAGTCTCCATGAACACATGACAATCATAACTTTTCATGTTGTTGAACTTAGCCTCATTAGGGTCCACGATATTTCTCAAATTAGAGCAATATCCATCAGGCATTTGAAGCTCCTTCACCCATTCACATAACTCTCTTTGTTTATCCACAGGAAGTACGAACTTCGCTTTTGGTTTAGCCGGCTTACCACTTGGGCCTGAATGTAAATGTAATTCTGGTCTATCACACATTTTTGCAACATCCATTCTTGATTTGGCATTGTCCTTTGTTTTCCTTTGAACATCCATAACAGTGTTGATAATGTTCTCGAAGAAGTACTTTTCAAAGTGCATCACATCCAAATTATGGCAGAGCAGTTGGTGTTGCCAATAAGGCAACTCCTAGAATGTGCTCTTCTTCGTCCAGTTGTGCTCATTTTTCTTAAATTCTGGTATGATAAAGTCACCATTTGTAGTTACCATTGGGTAATCTTCCACCTCGACATAAAGTTCTTCCCCAAATAGTTGGCGAGGAGGACCCCCTGTAACAGTTCTGCCTTTCCTAAATGATGTTCTATTTCTTTTGAATGCATGATTCCTTGGCAAAAAACACCGATGACAGTCAAACCATGAGAATTTATTTCCATTTCTCAATCTCAAAGCCTTTTGCTATTTCATACATACAGGACATGCCAATTGGCCATTAGTACTCCACTCAGATAACATTCCATATGCGTTAAAATTATTGATGGTCCATATAAGTGCAGCCTTCATCTGAAATGTATGCCCCGCAGAAATGTCATAAGTCTCAACTCCAACATCCCATAACTCTTTCAACTTATCAACAAGAGGTTGTAAATATACATCTATCTTGTTCTTAGAATTTTTGGGCCCGGGAATTACACAAATCAAGAACATAAACGGTGTGGTCATACACATTTCAGGGGGGAGGTTATAAGGTGTAACGACCATCGGCCAAATGGAGTATGATCTTGAAGACAATGTGTAAGGATTAAATCCATCCGCACATAAGCCAAGCCTCACATTCCAAGGCTCTGCAGCAAATTCAGGGTGCTTGGTATCGAAATGTTTCCATATACCCCATCTGATGGATGACATAAATACCATCCTCACGTCGATGTTCATAATGCCATCTCATATTCTCTGCACTACTTCTTGATGCGTACAACCTCTGCAGTCGAGGTTTTAACGGGAAATAATGCATCCTCGAGTATGGCAATGGATTCTGATTCCTTTGTTGTGATCTTTGCCTCTTCCATCTTGAATGCCCACAAAACTTGCACGCATCCAGGTTTGTGTCCTCCTTATAAAATAGCATGCAACCTTTCCGGCAACAATCAATTTGGACCACATCGTTGCCAAGATCTTTAACGACCTTCTTCGTTTGCCTATAGTTGTTTAGCACGCGGTTGTTAGGGGGACACATCTCTTTCATTAATTGAACAATTTCATTGAAACAATTTTAAGGCATATTATAATTAGATTTAATAGTCAATAGTCTCACCGCCGCAGATAGCTCACTGTGGGTGGAGCAACCATCATATAAGGGTTGTTGAGTAGCTTGAACCATATTATAAAATGGTTCTTGGCAAGTGCTTGACCCCTCTTCCCTTACATTTTGATTTGCTATTATAGCATCATCAACCATGTCCTCCATTCGATCTATGTAGGATTCAGAGTAGTCATTATTAATATAACTTGAACCTCCAACTTCGGGAATTTTACTATTTAAATACCTATAATCATATTACTGAGGTTCTATTTCCCCAAGACTTAGCCAAAACCAATGCCCTTGCACAAAACCCTTATACATAAGGTGCATCTTGAGCTTATCAGGTGTCAAGTACACCCTATTTCTGTATTTCGCACAAGGACATCTATACTTTCCCCCATTCATAAACTCTGTCTGTCTACATGCAAATTGATCGAATTCATTTACTCAATCTAGAAATTCTTGCGTATAACCACTACAATCAGACAGTAATCTATTATACATCTACCTACGATGTGGAGGACCATTCATATTCTGCTCAATAACCACATAAGGTATTTGATAAGAATTAATTTTAATCAAAATTATAATAATTACATATATTACGCAATTATATATTATATATGTTTACTTTAAAATTTCCACATGCACAAAAAAAAAAACTTATAAATTTTGACAAATATACTTACATTCTCACGAATATCACAAAACTAATAATTCATACATAGTTGACCACTTTATTCCACCAACATATCAAATTTCAACTTAAAATTACCAAATCTAAGTGTACATTACATTGGGCAAAATCTTTAAACAAACATGAGCTACAACTTCATACGAACATAACATATCAACAAAATTATAAACTAAAGCATCTCAATCCATCAAATTAGATCAATAACCTCACACAAATACCACATTTCAACAACATTATCAATTAAAACATTTCATTCCACCAACATATGAAATTTCAACTTCAAACTACCAAACCTCAACCCTAAATCACATTTACCAAATTCTTGTAATGAATTAAAGCAACAACCTCACACAAATAGCACATTTCAATAACATTATCAATTAAACCATTTCATTCCACCAACCTATCAAACTTTAACTTCAAACTACCAAACCTAAACCCTAAATCGCATTTACCCGAATCTTAAGGCAAGTTAAAGCAATCACCTTACACAAACACCACATTTCAACATAAATATGAACTGACTATGAAATTCTAACAATGTACTATAAAAATTTATAGAAAGTACAAGTCGTTTGGTTGAGAAAAATACCTCCAGTTGCTCTAAAAAACCAACGGTGAGGATGCGGAAGGCGGCGGCCGGTGGTGGGGGGAGGTGACAGACGGCGGCAACGGTGAGGGAACGGCTGGTGGTGGCGCTAGGCGGCGATATAGCTGCGATGGTTACACGAGACCTGTTCGCCAGTCGCGCTCTCTCTCTCTTCGAAATGAGCACAGCAGCACCAAATGAAGCCAGAAATCTGGTTTCATTTAAGTGGGCTGGCAACGGACGTGCTTTTCACAAAAACAATTTGGAAATTCCGTCGCCAACTGCCATTTATGGCGACAGATTGATTATTCCGTCGCCATATCTGTCGCGCAGTCTGACTTTTTTGCAATACTGTTTTTCAGTCGCCATATCCGTCGCCAAATCTGTCGTTAATTTTTTTCGTCGCTGAATTCCGTTGTTAATTTGAACTTTTTTACTAGTGTTGGGGTGTATTTGCTATCCACTCATAATGTCCTTATGGGAGGTGGTTAAAGAAATACTTTTCTCATCCATTTTTATCTGCCAGTAACCACTTTTGTAATCCATTTTCGAGAACTAAGAGGCTGTTTGAATTCCGTTGAAAAGGGCTGTTTTGTTAGGAATATAGTAGCTATCAAAGGCAGTATTATCATTAAGCTTTTCTTAATTGATTATCATTTTAGCTTTTCCTCTTTTTTCTTCAGCATAATTTCTTACCTTGAAAGCGGGACCAGTATGAGGACTCTTGCTATTTCTAATTAATCTTTAGTCCAGAAGTTCTTTGATTTGTTTATTAAATTCTTAGATGTCCTGATCTATATACACCATTTGTTTAACTCCGGTAATAGTGTTGGGATTTAATAAAGTGATTTTAGAAAATATTTTATCTTTATCCCAAAAGTTTAGAGGATTATCAGAGTAGAGTTCGTTGCATAACTTTTCTTGTTGTTCTACAATCTGCTCTTTAGTAGATAACTCAAGCAGTGAAATTGTCAGTGCTACTTCTTGTTGTGTAGGCATTAACTTCTCACCACACTGGTTGCGTGTAAATTCAATTTTCTGATGAGTGTAAGCCTTACTTAGTTCTTCAATAGGAACTAAGTGACCATTAACTGTAAATATTATTTGGTTCATGGTCTGGTTGCATAGAGAATATAATATTTAAAAATTATTTCCAGTAACCATATCTTGAGAGAGTTGATAAGTACCCTATAAAACTGGTATAATGCATTAGACTCCTTCTAATTCTATGGATAATCCATCTATTACCTCGTTTTGACTTATAACACTATTATCATCTATCCTCACTTACAAACAATTTTTAGCTTTCTTCCACATAAATTCTGGAAATAAAGTTATTTTTTCAAAGCAAACAGAACAACTGCTATCTATATAGGCACATAACTCATATTTATTAGATCCCTCTAAGCATATGTTGATTGGGATATATATGCTGTTAGGATTTGTATTGGTAGCTTCATAGTGTATCTGCACAGTCATATTTTTGACTAATTCATCCTTATAGATTGTTCACTAATAGTTCTAGTTTTGTACCCAATGACCTTTCTTTCTAGATTCATACTTCGATCTACACTGGGTCTTGTAAATTCAAAACTCATTCTACTTATTTCACTGATCAGGCTAATTGTATCATATTCTTTAAGCTCTTTTTTAGCTGATGAAGATCCTTCTCCTCAATCTGATCTTGTACTCATTCTTCTTAATAATTTGGGTTTAATGGTGATTTTATCCTCCTCATCAATTTTTATTATAATTTTCTTATTGATCTTTGTAAGGTTGGCAAAGTTAGATATCCATGAACGATCAATTTTGATCTCCTGAGGATTGGACTTAATCCTTTGGATCTTTTCGATAGGGATAGGGCTTTCAATTTTTTTTGCTTCTATTATTGTTACCTTGGCGGTATTATCTAATTTATAGATGATTCTCCAAAATATCCTTAAAGGATATCGTCCTCTTTTGATATCCATGCCAACTATTTTTATCTTAAAAGATAAAAAGTTTTTAGAAAATTCATCTTTTAGACTCACATAATATTATAGTCGACAATTGAATCCTACTGATCGATTACATAAATTGGTCTTTAACCCTGTGATAATTTGATTATTGAATTTAGTATGCCTAATATCACAGAGTAAAGCGTAAAGATCAATATTTTTACCATAATATTGTAAGGGAGTGATTTGAACTTTGACACTTCTAATATGGATATACCTATACTTTCTATCTTTATTATGCTTAAGGATACTTTCCCAATTAATGAGATTAATTTCTCCACTGTCATACTCACAATCCTTTGTCTCTAGATCTCATTTCTTCATTCTACATACATGCCTGCTTTTTAATTGAAAGATGAATTTTTGTATAGATTATGTCTTCTTGGATTATGGGAAGGACCCAATCTCCTTTGGCATCTTCGTTTTCATTGTCTACAACAAACTCTTCTCCTTGAAGATCACCAAGACTAATCTAGCTACTTTTCATCATATGACTTGTTTCTTCATAATCACTTTCTTCATACTTATTGCCTAATATAATTTCAATAAGTCCTCCGTTGTTATTTAGGGCTAGATCTAATGCCTCATCTTCACTAAGCTCAACATAATCTAAGCTTACCAAGGTTTCAATGAGCTTGTTGCTCTTCCTATTTTTGCATTCATTAGCATAATGTCCTACTTCTTTGCATGCCCAGCATTTACAGTATTTTTCCTTATAGGACAATAAGCGGCTTTCCTAAAAAATGTTCATTTTTTAGGACTTGGTTTATTATAATATTTCTTCTATATTTCTAAGCCCTTTGCTTGTTAAAGCTCTTTTTCTTATAGAATTTTCTTTTCCTTCTCTTTTCAGGTTCTTTTTCCCATTGGTGAGGTGAATCCCAACCAGTTAAGAACTACTTTTTTATCTTTTTTTGCTTCTCGATATTAAGACATTGATCATTGATCCATTTTTATAAATAAGAGATTCTTGAACTAAGGGTGTCAATGACATCTGTTCTTTCAAGCCATGCCATGTATTTTTAATTAATTATGGAATTATAGGATATGGTAATTTTTCATAGAACATACCAAGGTTAGTTTCATTATGCCCAATTTTGTAACAATATTGATTCAATTCGGCAATATAATTTTCTAAATATCTCACTTCCCATAGTTCTATATTATTAATCTTTCTTTATCATTCTCTTGCCTTTTTTTCAAAATCAAGTTTTGCTCCAAAGAATTCGGTTTTGATTGCTTTGCACAGATTCCTAAGCATAGCAGCTGGTGTTTCCATCATTCTTAATGTATTTTTACCGTCTTTACTTAATGAATCATACCAATTAGCTATAAGGCCAAAAAAACTATGTTCGATATAGTTTACAAGTTTACAGCAGTCCATGTAGTATTTAGGTTTAGGATACTATTTATTCCTCTTTTCTAGCGCTCAAATATTTCTTCTCTATTATGGGTTCCATTAATGTTTAAGATGTATCATATTTGACTAATTGGGGTAAGGTCAATTTCTTTATAGGTCATGGTTTTTCTTGCGATAAACCCAAAGGAAAAATTACTTGTACGTCTTACTGGAATGTACCTAGGCCTTAAGAAATAACTATGTTAAATTCGTGAGTATACAACCACAAGAGGGGGGTGAATTGTGGTGTCTGATTTTCGCGCTGTAAATAACAAACACCCTCACAGAGGTTATTCTCCGATGACAAACACCCTAGTGACTTGTTTGCAGGGGGTGTTTTCAAATATTGCAAATGCGAAAATCACCAAGATAAATGCGGAAAATAAAGCACACACACAATTTTTACGTGGAAAACACCTCTAGCCCAACTGAGGTGTGAAAAACCACGACCTACCTCGTGTAGGATTTAACCACTTTCACTAACGGGCTTCACACGTTACAAATGTAACACACCTTGTTACAACTTGCAACCACGTAACCTTCTTCTCTAAGAAGGGTTACACCACGTCCAAATCTCACCAGATTGGACACGTCCAAAGTCCACACGACTGAGGACCACTCACTCACTTTTCTGATCCAAGATCAGGGTTACAAAACACCTTACGGGGGTGCTTCTGATTAAGCAGATGTAAGGTACAATGAGGTCCTAGTATGCCAATATCTTGAAAGCTCAGTTTAAACACAACTTGTCTCGGTTTTTCTTTTCTCAAGCGTAACTCGAAAAATTCTTCTCACTAGAAAAACCACTTTTGAAATTTTCCCTTTTTTGCGTATGTTGTGTATGTTTCTCGTCTTTTCTCATCTATTCAAATGGGAGTGAAATGCTGAGATTTTAAACACAAAATCCAACGGTCAAAAACAAGGAGAGGTGAAAGAATCAGCTAAGTAGGGAAAACGATTTTCAAGCAAGAAATACTCCCCAACGGCTAGTGATAAATTTTTCCCAAAATATAAGGGATTTGTTATCTTAAGAGATAACCCTTTATCTTCCCATAGCCGTGAAGAAGATTCAAATGACAACCAGAAATCTTCAGCTTTTGAAATTTTATCATATCCGAAAATATAGGCAAAGGTAATCTTTTAGTTTTGACAATTCTCCCAAAACCTATTTTCGCAAATCTCCCATAATATTTTCAAGAAATATCCTTTCCAGAAAAATAGCAATCTTGGAATTTAAAGAAAGTATTCTGGAGATCTTGGCCAACCGAAATGAATTTTCAAAGATAACCGGGTATGGCCACTTCAGTTCAGAAACACCCTAGGCACCCTGTTTGCAGGGTTGTTCGCAACTGGTGTTCTGAAGCACTTAGCGCAAATACCGATTCAAGAGGTGTTTAAAAATGACGTTTTTAATATTGACATATTAACAAGAGTCTAAATAAATAAAACCTATATACCCAAGACTTCTTGTTTTGAACCAGTCATCTTGTCGAAGATTTGTAGAGCTGCTGTGAACACCAAGGCCACCTTGTTTGCTGGGGTTGTTCTTTGCATTGCTAGAGTTCAGGAACATGCCTTACAATCAACTGTCGAGGGGTGTTCTTGACTTAATATAGAATCACCAAGTAAAACCTGTTTTGAAGACTTGTTCTCACATGTAGCAAACCAGTTAATACAATAAAGATCACAAACACCAGTTAGGCCTGTTTGGAGATCGTGTTTGGAGCAACATTACTTGGACAAATTTTTACACTTGGATTTGTCATCATCAAAACTAAATATAATAACTCAACAAATTCTCCCTTTTTGATGATGACAAACCAAGTGACCATATTGACAAATATTGAAAACAAATTTGAGAACCATGTATGCTGATTGATTTGGTTATCCACTAAGGTCCGAGTGTTCTAAATTGAAAGAGGGTCAATATTTGTCAAGTAATGGTTCGTCTTCCCCCTTTTGGCATCATTAAAAAGCAAGAACAGCATTGAAAGAAAAAAGTAACGGGTGGTTGCAAAACAGTTACGACAAGTAAGCACGCAGAGAACAATGCCAAGTGCAATGCCAAAGAAAAACAACAAGGGGAGGAGAGGAGAGCGAGAGAACAATCTATACAATCAAGGGGTAGGGTGGGTCTTGATTGCAGTGGAGGAATACTGGGAGCGAGATCAGAGAGGAGTGCAAGGAGTTCTTCGTGGCGTTTAGCTGAGATGGCCTTCTCTGCTTCAAGAGCAGACTTCACAGCAGAAAGCTCTTCTTTGAGGCGTGCATTATCCTCAAGAACAGCTTCAACGGTGGGACTGGGTTTCTCAGAAACAGGAGGTCGAGGTGGTCGAAGACCCTGTTTGTGAGTTGACCCATGGCCAACGTCAAAGTCACACCCCATTAGGGTGTCAACGCCAATTTCATCAATCAGTTGAGCTGGCACTCTCCGTTTAAGCTCAATACCAAAGTGCTCAAACACCTTGGTCAGCAAGAACCCATACCCGAGATCATGGTTTCGGGTGGTGTTCGCAATTCGCCCAATGTGGCGAATCATGATAGCAGGAAGATTTATGGGTTCCTCCCTATCCAAGAAGTCGACCAGGCACTGATCAAAAAGGTCTGCTGAGTTTCTCCCTTGACCCCTTGGAATCACGTTCTTAATGACGAACATGAAAAGTAGTTGGTGAAGAGGGATCAGATCACCCTTTTTTACAGAGGAGGGTGTTCTCAGGCTCTGTTTCTGGCTGACCCGCTTGGATATCTCCAGGAGCCTGGCTGTCTCTAGGACAGTTTTGTCCTCCCTCACATACACAGCAAATCCACGGGAGGGGATGCCTAGAATGTCACCAAGAGTGGCTGCATCGAAGGAGAAATGTCACTCATTGACAGTACTTGTCACCACCTCATTTGTGACAGAGCAGTTGGCATAGAAGTCAGCCAACTCGGGCACAGAACACCCTTGCTGGGTGTTTGCAAACAACTCAAGCCAGCCTTGGGCTCGAAGCTTGGTCAAGAACACCCCCAGCCCAAGTTCCTCAAGGAAGGGTATGTTCACTACCTTCCCCCTTACAACATTGCACCGGAGGAATTGCGCGTGTTTCTCAGATAGGGGAGAGGGAGTGGACAATTTGGTCTTTTTGATTTGAGGAGCCGGGGATGCAGTTTTGGAAAGAGGGGTTGTTTTCGGTTTCCTCTTGAGGGGTGTTTTTGAGGCTGAAGGTTTAGAAGAAGTGGTGATTGGTTTTGAAGGGTTTTGTTCATCAGAGAATTCTGAGAACACGGGGGTCCCTTGTTTGAAGGAGGGATCCTCGGAATCAGAACCAGAAAGGCTCGAGGAGGAAGAGGAAATCTCCTCAATAACTGGAGCAGAAGGTTTGGAGGATCTGGGGGTCGATCTGAAAGCAATTCTCGCAGATTTGCGAGAAGGTTTAGAAGGAGGAGAAGAGGGAGTTAGAGAGGGGCGAGACCTTGGTGGTGGTCGTGTTCTTGGCGTTCGGGTGCGCCTAGCCACCATCTTCACCCTTTTTCTCTTCTCTCCAGTTTGAGAGACTAGAGGAACAGAGTCATCCCCTTGGACAGGACTTTCTTCTGTTTTCTCACCAGAGTCCTCCTTCAGATCCATGAACAGATCATCGAAGAACGCATCCCCTGTTCTTTGAGTTGTTTCTGGGAATAGCGCAGAAGAACAGGGTTCAAAATCCCCAAAGAGGGTTTCTGGGTTCTCCAAGAATTGGTCTTGGAAACCCGAAGAACCAACAACAGCTTCAGAAGAAATGGGACAAGGGATTGTTCCCACATACACCACTAATTTCCAACCGAAGGAGTAGGGAATATCATTCAACTCAAGCCCAATACTTTTGAGGTTTAACCGATTGAGATACCCGAATATTGTGTGGATAATTGGGCGAGGAGGAGCCGGAATCGAGGGTATAATCATGTTGTTACTCTCAGAGATTGATGAAGAATCAGTTTTGGGAGCCATTATCGCAAGGAAGAATTTTGGGTTTTGAGGGTTTTGCTAGGGTTTGAAAGCAAGAACAGAGGAGAGAGCAAGATGGGGAAGACAGACGCACGCAAGGGGGGTTTTTTTAAACTCCCTACCCGTTATGAAGGGCCACCTAGGGAACACCTAGAATTTAAGCAGGCAGCATACGTTAATGACAATTAAGGCATACCTGTTCGAGCCGCCTGTTCTTGAACATGCTTCTCTCATTCCAAGGTCTGTCATGAATACTCTTTCTCCAACTCCCAAGGCAGCAGTCTTCACATATAATCATAGTAGCACACAAGACTGAGGTACTCTTTCTATCAACTAGGAATCCTGCATAGTCAGCGTCAGCATATCCAACAAGATCAAGATTGCAACCTCTATGATACCATAAAGCTAAATTGGGTGTATGTTTCAAATATCTCAATATCCGTTTAACAGCTTTAAGATGAGTTTCCTTAGGATTAGACTGAAAACGGGCACATAAACCAACACTAAAAACAATATCCGGTCTACTAGCGGTTAGGTATAGGAGTGACCCAATCATGCCCCTATAGAGTTTCTCCTCAACTGAGGGACTCCCATCATCCATAACCAACTTGGTTGAAGGAGAAATAGGAGTGTCTATGGGTTTGGCCGACTCCATCCCAAAACGCTTAAGTAGCTCATTGATATACTTTTGTTGATGGATCATGGTGCCGTTTGGAGTTTGCTTGATTTGTAAGCCTAAGAAAAAGTTAAGCTCACCCATCATGCTCATCTCAAACTCACTCCTCATCATATTCGAAAATTCATTGCATAAATCATGATGAGTTGCACCAAATATAATGTCATCTACATATATTTGGACAATCAATAAATGTTCCCCCTTAGATTTTAGAAACAAGGTATTGTCTACCTTGCCTCTTCTAAAATCATTTTCAAGTAAAAAGCTTGACAACCGTTCATACCAAGCTCTTGGAGCTTGTTTTAAACCATAAAGTGCTTTGTCAAGTTTAAAAACATGATTTGGAAAATCACCATTTTCAAAACCAGGGGGTTGTTTGACATACACCTCTTCTTTAAGGTATCCGTTGAGGAATGCACTTTTCACGTCCATTTGATATAGCTTGATTTCCATATGAGCTGCAAAGGCTATTAAGATTCGAATAGCCTCAATTCTAGCAACTGGTGCAAAGGTTTCTTCATAATCGATCCCTTCTTCTTGATTATACCCTTGAACAACCAGCCGTGCCTTGTTCCTAGTGACTGTTCCTGACTCATCTAGCTTATTTCGGAACACCCACTTGGTTCCAATAATTTTTCTCTCAGCCGGTCGAGGTACAAGGTGCCACACTTTGTTTCTTTCAAATTGATGAAGCTCTTCTTGCATAGCCGTGATCCAATCTGAATCTGCAAGAGCTTTATTCACACTTTTTGGCTCAATGTTAGAAAGAAAAGCATAGAAAGCACAAAAATTCTTAAGTTTAGATCTAGTTTGCACTCCAGTATTAATATCTGACAAGATTTGATCAAGAGGGTGCGAACTATGGTGCTTTCCATGGTCTTGGATTAAGTGGATCCACAGACACATGCTCTGTTCTAACTGAAATGTGTGTAGGATCAGGCTCAAGAACACCTCCTGATCCTGTCTCTGCACCTGTTTGCAAGCTTGTTCCTGAAGAGCATGGTTCCGAACATGGTTCAACGGTGTTTCCCCCTGTTTGGTTCTCACCTTGCCTGCCATTTTGAGGAACAGCTTCTGTACCTGTTTTCTTCAGGGTGTTCTCACCTTGTTTTTCTTGGTTCAATGATTCCTTTTGGATAAGACCTAATTCAAACTCTTCATCCTATGCATCACTCTCATTTAAAGAGTTAGATTCATCAAAAAAACACATGCACACTTTCCTCAACACACAAGGTTCTTTTGTTAAAAACTTTGTATGCCTTACTGTGAGAGGAATAACCAAGAAATATTGCCTCATCACTCCTTGGATCAAACATTCCTAAGGCATCTTTCCCATTGTTATGCACGAAACATCTACAACCAAATGTTTTTAGATGCATAATGTTGGGTTTTCTGCCTTTGAGAAGTTCATAAGGAGTTTTGTTCAAAATGGGTCTAATCATGCATCTATTTATAATGTAACATGATGTGTTCAAGGCTTCTGCCCAAAAGTTCTTAGGAAGACCACTAGCAATAAGCATTGTTCTAGTCATGTCTTCTAGGGTATGATTTTTTCGTTCAACCACCCCATTCTGCTGGGGTGTTCTCGGGGCTGAGAAGTTATGATCAACACCATGTTCATTACAAAAGTTTGTAAAACTTGCATTTTCAAATTCAGTACCATGATCAGACCTCAAGCTTACCAATGAGTGTCCTACTCTCTTTTCAATCCTTTTGAGAAGGGCAATAAACTTCTCAAAGGTTTCATTCTTGGATGTCAAGAATAAAGTCCAAGTAAATTGAGAGTAATCATCCATAATTACGAGCACATACCTCTTCCCTCCTCTACTAGCTATCCTCATGGGACCACATAGATCAATATGCAATAATTCAAGAGGTCGGGTAGTGCTTACACACTTTTTAGATTTTAAAGAAGATCTGACTTGTTTTCCTTTTGCACAAGCTTCACATACCTTGTCATCATTATACTTGATGGAAGGTAGTCCCACAACCAAATCTTTGGAAACAAGTTTGTTTAACAAGGACAGGCTTGCATGACCTAGTCTCTTGTGCCATAGCATTATATCATCATTTAATGTATTTAAACAAGTCAGATTATTTTAGGGAAGAGTGGAAATACAAACTTTATAAACATTTTGACATCGCTTCCCCCTCAACACAACATCTCATGTGTCGTCATTCACAACCAAGCAACGTGTTTTTGAAAACAGTACTAGGTTGTTCTTGTCACACAGTTGGGACACACTTAGCAAATTGTGTTTTAACCCATCAACTAAGTGCACATTATCAATTGAGTGGGAGAGAGTTTTACCAATATTACCTATACCGACAATTGTCCCAGACTTGCCGTTTCCAAATGCTACACTCCCACCATTCAAAGCTGTAAGTGAGAGAAAATTTGATCTTTCACCAGTCATGTGCCGTGAACACCCACTATCAACAAACCACAACTGCCTGTTTTCAAGGGTGTTAGTGGGGTTGTTCGTAAGGTTGTTCTCTCTCACTTCAGCCTGCAAAACAAATCACGGGTTAGTTTTGGGAACCCAGATCCACTTGGGTCCCATTCTTTTAGACATGTAAAGCTCATCTTTTCTAATCCAGATTTGTTTCACATACCTTTCATTCTTTTCATTGGCATGTTTTCTTAAAGGGCAAGTGTATCTATAATGACCCGTTTTACCACAATGAAAGCAAACGATATTTTCAGGTAATCCCACATACTTTCTATGTATTGGATAAACGGTCCGTTTATGCTTGTAACCAAGTCCCTTTTTGTTTCTACTGTGATGAGTGTTTAACCAATCAAGGGCTTGTGAAGATTTGTTCCAGCGTTTGTTTGTGGCAAGATCAGTTTCTAATTTTTCTATGGTGGCATTCAAGCTCTGCTTTTCATTTAGCAGGGATTCAACTATTTCTTCCACTTCAAAGAGTTTTTTCTCTACTTGTGTATAATCGCCTTCTTTTAGAAAGTGGTCTTCTCTAAGCACGTTAATATTCTCATGTAAACTGAGTTTTTCATTTTTGAGAATTTCATTTTCAAGCTCTAGGTCACGAACTTCTCTTTTTAGATCAGCACAAGTTCTATCAAATTATATAGAAGTTCTTCTAAAGTGGCTTTGTTAAGACCACGTACCTTGTTCTTGAGATCTGAGAAGCTGATTGTTGATTCATCATCTAAATCTGAATCACTTTGTGCCATAAGTGCTACGACCCCTTCTTCAGCTTCAGATTCTCCTTCATCCTTAGAGGAATCTCCCCAAGCAGTCAGCATAGCTTTTGAGAATCGCTTGCCCAGATTGTTTACAGGGTGTTTTTGACCCTGTTTTCGAGGGTGTTCGGGCATATGATCTTCTCGAAGCAGAGGGCAATTTTTGACTAAGTGATCTGGTTTGCCGCACTTGAAACACCCTGTGAGCTGTTCTTTGGGGGTGTTTCTGGACTTACTGAAGTCTTTTCTTTTGTTGTTCTCCTTGACCTTTTTGAAGAATTTCTTGAATTTTCTGGACATTAGGGCCATATCTTCATCTTCAAGGTCAGAGTCAGTGTCCTCATGTGCTTTCAAGGCAAGCCCACGATCCTTCTTTTGCTCCTCTCTTTGCTGTGAGTTCTTTCGGAGTTCATAGGTCTGGAGATTACCAATCAACTCGTCGAGGGTGATCTTGTTCATGTCTTTAGCCTCTTGGATGGCTGTTACTTTGGCCTCCCACGTACGAGGTAAAATTCTGAGGATTTTCCTCACCAACTCTTCAGTGGTGAAAGATCTTCCCAGGGATTTTAACTCGTTCGTGATGTGGGTAAACCGTGTATACATATCCATCACAGTCTCACGATCACCCATATCAAACAACTCATATTGTCGCATAAGTAGCTCAATTCTAGATTGTTTAACCTGACTCGTACCTTCATGAGCAACTTGCAGGGCATTCCAGATAGCTTGGGCTGATTCACACTCAGAGATGCGAGTGTATTCATCGGGTCCTAGGCCAAAATATAGAAGCTTTTTAGCCTTGGCATTTTTCTCCATCTTTTTGTAGTCCTCGGCATCAAACTCATGAGGTTCTTTGGGAGCTGTTTTTCCTTCAGGAAGGGTTTTTATGGAAACAAAAGGCCCGTTCTTGATGAGCATCCATAACTCATAGTCTTCGGCTTGTATATAGTTCTCCATCCTATTCTTCCACCAACTATAGTGTTGGCCATTGAAGTAAGGAGGGCGAGTAATGGATTGTCCTTCAAGAATTCCTTGTGGAGTACTCATCTTCAGAATCTCTCAAGGTGTTAACCTTTTGTAGGAGAACCCGCTCTGATACCACTTGTTAAATTCGTGAGTATACAACCACAAGAGGGGGGCGAATTGTGGTGTCTGATTTTCGCGTTGTAAATAACAAACACCCTCACAGAGGTTATTCTCAGATGACAAGCACCCTAGTGACTTGTTTGCAGGGGGTGTTCTCAAATATTACAAATGCGAAAATCACCAAGATAAATGCGGAAAATAAAGCACACACACAATTTTTACGTGGAAAACACCTCTAGCCCAACTGAGGTGTGAAAAACCACGACCTACCTCGTGTAGGATTTAACCACTTTCACTAACGGGCTTCACACGTTACAAATGTAACACACCTTGTTACAACTTGCAACCACGTAACCTTCTTCTCTAAGAAGGGTTACACCACGTCCAAATCTCACCAGATTGGACACGTCCAAAGTCCACACGACTGAGGACCACTCACTCACTTTTCTGATCCAAGATCAGGGTTACAAAACACCTTACGGGGGTGCTTCTGATTTAAGCAGATGTAAGGTACAATGAGGTCCTAGTATGCCAATGTCTTGAAAGCTCAGTTTAAACACAACTTGTCTCGGTTTTTCTTTTCTCAAGCGTAACTCGAAAAATTCTTCTCACTAGAAAAACCACTTTTGAAATTTTTCCTTTTTTGCGTATGTTGTGTATGTTTCTCGTCTTTTCTCCTCTATACAAATGGGAGTGAAATGCTGAGATTTTAAACACAAAATCCAACGGTCAAAAACAAGGAGAGGTGAAAGAATCAGCTAAGTAGGGAAAACGATTTTCAAGCAAGAAATACTCCCCAACGGCTAGTGATAAATTTTTCCCAAAATGCAAGGGATTTGTTATCTTAAGAGATAACCCTTTATCTTCCCATATCCGTGAAGAAGATTCAAATGACAACCAGAAATCTTCAGCTTTTGAAATTTTATCATATCCGAAAATATAGGCAATAGGGAATC
Source organism: Carnegiea gigantea (assembly GCA_029747015.1). Taxonomy (NCBI): domain Eukaryota; kingdom Viridiplantae; phylum Streptophyta; class Magnoliopsida; order Caryophyllales; family Cactaceae; genus Carnegiea; species Carnegiea gigantea. Next base: position 240,481 of record JAKOGI010000667.1, on the reverse strand, counting down.
TTTTAGTTTTGGCAATTCTCCCAAAACCTATTTTCGCAAATCTCCCATAATATTTTCAAGAAATATCCTTTCCAGAAAAATAGCAATCTTGGAATTTAAAGAAAGTATTCTTGAGATCTTGGCCAACCGAAATGAATTTTCAAAGATAACCGGGTATGGCCACTTCAGTTCAGAAACACCCTAGGCACCCTGTTTGCAGGGTTGTTCGCAACTGGTGTTCTGAAGCACTTAGCGCAAATACCGATTCAAGAGGTGTTTAAAATGACGTTTTCAATATTGGCATATTAACAAGAGTCTAAATAAATAAAACCTATATACCCAAGACTTCTTGTTTTGAACCAGTCATCTTGTCAAGATTTGTAGAGCTGCTGTGAACACCAAGGCCACCTTGTTTGCTGGGGTTGTTCTTTGCATTGCTAGAGTTCAGGAACATGCCTTACAATCAACTGTCGAGTGGTGTTCTTGACTTAATATAGAATCACCAAGTAAAACCTGTTTGAAGACTTGTTCTCACATGTAGCAAACCAGTTAATACAATAAAGATCACAAACACCAGTTAGGCCTGTTTGGAGATCGTGTTTGGAGCAACATTACTTGGACAAATTTTTACACTTGGATTTGTCATCATCAAAACTAAATATAATAACTCAACAAACTATTTTTTCTAGAAGGCTCACCAAATTCTTCAGGTTTAGGAACGATATTGTTAAGTGGATTGGTCTCTATTTCATATAAGTCGAGTTCTTCTCCAATCTAATTGATATAATTTTCAGCAGTCATTTTACCATATTTCTTATCTAGTTTTCTCCTAATTTCTTCTAATGGTAATACATAGGGATCTTCTAATTTAATGAGATTCATCTGCTAATGTATTTTTTCTTCTAATTGAATATTATTAGTCTCTTCATCATCATCAGATAACACATCAGGTTTATCACTAATTGCACCCCTATCTTGTTTAATTCTTCTGGATTTTGTTCTTTCTTGAACATTTTCTATAGTTCTTCAAGAGTATACTGCTTGTACTCTTCTTTTTCTACTTTTTCAACCAATTTTTCATCAGATTTATCTCCTACTTCTTTTTGAATTTTTATATCTTGTAATGGAAATAGATTTTTGTTCTTTAGGTTTTGGAAGGATATTTATGCTAAAATGGAGTACTAATACTAGAAGTAGATTTTTCGCTGCGGATGACTTCGTTAATAAGAGAAAAATAGACTACAGTAAACTGATTCCAGATCATTAACTCCAGTATTAATTAGTAATTCTTTTCGAAGAGTGAACAATATGTGTATAATTAGGACCGGGGTAAGCAGGTGATCATTTAAGCATTAATCACAATTAATTAGCTTAAGTAATCACTAATTAGCTTGATTTTATAAATTATTAGTTTCTATGCATGCCTATAAATAGAGCAGCATAGTAGTTGTATTTTTGATTAATTTTATCTTAGAGAAATAAAGCATCAGCAGCTTTATTAAGATTCTTCTCAATAACTTTTTTTCACTATTTTGAATTATTTTCTCTTATTTTTTCCTAACGAATTGGTATCAGAGCCAAATTTGGTCTTTTGGGCAACTGAGTGAAAGACTCTTTTTCTTGAGTACTTAAGAGTCACTATGAGGTAAACACATTTGAGAGGAATTCATGGCTAACAATAGCACAAATTCTTCAGCCCAACCCCTTATTCCTATGTTCAAAGGTTAAAAATATCACCTTTGGAGTCTTAAGATGAAGACCATGTTTAGGTCTCAAGAGTTGTGGGAGTTGGTGGAAAATGGGTACACTGAACCTAATCCGGCACCGACTCGACCCGACCCGACCGGCAATTACGTGAGACCCGTAAGAATGATGCGAAGGTGCTGTTTCTCATCCAATCAGCACTGGATGATGAAAATTTTCCACAAATTGCAGCAGCTACAACCTCGAATGAGGCATGGAAAATTTTGAAGCAAGAATTTTTAGGTGACAAAAAGATAATTACTGTAAAATTACAGACACTTCGTCATGAATTTGAGACTGTGGCCATGAAAGACAAAGAGTCTGTGCAAGGGTTTTTGTCTAGAGTGTCTGCCATTGTTAGTCAAATGAAAACATATGGTGAAGATGTTAGTAATCAAGCTATTGTGAGCAAGGTACTGAGAAGTTTAACAGCAAACTTTGATTATGTTGTTGCTGTAATAGAAGAGTCTAAGGACTTGTCTACATACTCCTTTGATGCATTAATGAGTTCTTTGCAAGCCCATAAAACCAGAGTTAGTAGGTCCTTGGAAAAGGTTGAAGAAAAAGCTTTTCAGGTGAAGGGGGAGGCATCAGAATATTTTGGTTGTGGCCATGGCAAAGGTGGATTTTGTGGCAGAGGATGTGGAAAAGGTCAAGGAAGAAGCCAAGGTAGAGGTGGTTTTCATGAAGAGAGGCAGAACAAAAACTTTCACTACCATTATTGCAAAAAAACCAAGTCACAAAGAAGCATATTGTTGGCAAAAGCAGAAGGATAAGGCTAACCAAGCTAGTTTTGTAGAGAAAACAGAGGACAGTAAACTTTTTATGGCTGTTTTTTCTGGAGATGAAAAGCCTAATGATGTTTGGTTTTTGGACAGTAGGTGTTCCAATCACATTTCTGGAACAAGGTCATTGTTTAGGGAGCTTGATGAATCCAAGAAATCAGAGGTGACACTAGGAGATAACCAAAAAATTTAGGGGCATGGCAAAAGTATTATTAGCGTTACAACTAGTAAAGGTAATGCTAAGGTTTTAGATGATGTACTGCTTGTTCCTAGTCTCTCCCATAATCTACTTAGTGTCGGGCAACTAATGATTAGTGGATATTCTCTTATGTTTGATGACGGGTATTGTGTTATTAGAGATAAAGCCTCTGGTCAAATTACTGCTAACGTTCCCATGGCCAGCAATAAAATGTTTCCACTAAAAGTCTCTATGGTTGAGAGGTGTGCTTTGATGACTAGTGCTGACTCTAACAATGAGACTAGATTATGGGATTTACGCTATAGGCACCTGAATATTAATGGGTTGAAATTGCTAAGTCGAAAGGCGATGGTTTTTGGACTACCAAAGCTTGATAATCTTGGATTTTGTGAGAATTGTATTTATAGGAAGCAAAGCAAAAAGCCTCTTCCTGTAGGAAAGGCTTGGAGGGCCTCTGAGTGTCCTGAATTAGTGCATGCAGATTTGTGAGGGACTATGACTACAAAGTCTCTTAGTGAAAGTCGATACTTTCTGCTATTTACTGATGATTTTAGTTGCATGAGTTGGTTTTACTTCTTGGAGAACAAGTTTGAAGCCTTTGGCTCGTTCAAGAAGTTCAAAACTTCAGTGGAAAAGCAAAGTGGACTGGCAATAAAAACTCTTCGAACAGACAGAGGAGGTGAATTTGTATCCACTGACTTTAATATTTTTTGTGAAGAAAATGGAATATATAGGGAGCTTTCAATGCCTTATACACCGGAATAGAACGGTGTAGCTGAGAGGAAGAATCGAACTATTGTAGTGATGGCCAGAAGTATGTTACAAGCAAAAGGACTTCCACCCTATTTTTTGACTAAAGCTGTAGCGATGGCAGTGTACATCTTGAATTTGTCTCCTATTAGGGCAGTTCATGATCAGACACCATATTAAGCTTGGACTGGTAGAAGACCAATGGTGAGCCACTTAAAAGTTTTTGGTTGTACAGCATATGCTTTGGTTAAAACTTATTCTCGGAAATTTGATGAAAAATCTAAGGCATACATTTTTGTTGGTTATTCTTCTGAATCCTAAGCATATAAATTGTATAACCCTGATAGTGGCAAGTTAACCATTAGTAGAGATGTAGTGTTCAATGAAGCACCAAGCTAGGATTGGGGAGAACAGCAGACTCAGCAAGGCATTCCTATGGATATTTCTTCAGTTCCACCACTTGAACCAACACCTGGAAGCAGTCCTGCAAGGTCATCTCCTCCAAGTTCACCTAAGAGTTCTCCCACATCATCCCCAACCAGAAACTCTTTTTCAGATGTAGAAGAGACTTCAGCAACTCCTCCACTTAGAAGATCAACAAGAATTAGGAAGCCAAATCCCCAATATGCTGACTATAACACATCCTACACTTTTGCTCTACTTGTTACAGATCCTATTAGATTTGATGAAGCCATAAATGAGCCTGAGTGGTGTAGGGCTATGGATGAGGACTTGCGAGCTATTAAGAAGAATGAGACTTGGGATTTGGTAGAGTTGCCAGAAGAAAAGAATGTTATTGGCTTGAAATGGGTGTACCACACTAAGTATAAAATTCAGAAGTTCAAAGCTCGTTTGGTTGCAAAAGGATATGTGCAACAAGAAGGCGTGGATTTTGATGAAACATTCTCTCCCGTGGCTCGCTTTGAAACAATAAGGGTGTTTCTCACACTAGCAGCACAACTGGAGTGGCCAGTCTACCAATTTGATGTTAAGTCAGTATTTTTGAATGGAGAATTGAAAGAGGAAGTATATGTTGCCCAACCTGAAGGATATGCTACTAAAGGAGAGGAAGATAAAGTATATAGGTTGAAAAAGGCTTTATATGGCCTGAAGCAAGCTTCGCGAGCATGGCATAGCAAGATTAACTCATATTTTCAAGAGAGTGGATTTAAAAGGAGTGAAAATGAACCAACCCTTTATGTCAAAAGGCAAGGTAATTCCGATTTTCTTGTCATATGCCTTTATGTTGATAACATGATTTACATGGGATCTTGTGAGTCACTCATTGAAGAATTTAAGTCCTGTATGAAGGGAAAGTTTGATATGTCAGATTTGGGTTTGCTACATGATTTTCTTGGACTTGAGGTTAACCAATGTGCTGATGGAATTTTTGTCACACAAAAGAAGTATGCTACTGATTTGCTCAATAGGTTTAACATGCTACATTGCAAATCAATGCCACACCCATGAATGTGAATGAAAAGCTTGTAGTTAATGATGGCACCGGCATAGCAAATGCAAAGTAATTTCGGAGCATTGTTGGTGGTCTAAATTATTTGTGCCATACTAGACCAGACATCACATTTTCTGTGAGTGTAATGTCAAGATTTATGCAAATTCCTTCACTACATCATCTTATGGTAGCAAAGAGAATTCTTCGTTATGTAGATGGAACTACTGATTTTGGGATTTGGTACTTTAAGGTATCAAAATTCAGGTTAGGTGGCTTCTCTGATAGTGATTGGGCAGAATGCTTAGAGGATAGAAAGAGCACTTCAGGCTCCATATTTTCTGTGGGTTCTGGTGCTTTTTCGTGGAGCTCAAAGAAGCAAGATGTCATTGCTCTGTCCTCATTGGAAGCAGAATATCTTGCTATTATAAGAGCTGCTTGTCAAGCTATGTGGTTACGGAGGTTATTGGCTGATTTCCTTCAAATGCAAGGGAGAGCTACTGAGGTTTTCTATGACAACAAAGCAACAATTGCCATGACAAAGAATCCAGCATTTCATAGCAGAACAAAGCACATAGACATCCGTTATCATTTTATTCAAAAGTTGGTTGCAGAAGGTGAAGTAACTTTGAGTTACTGCAATACAAACAATCAAGTCGCTGATATTCCCACAAAATCACTTCCGCGGGCTAAGCATGAAGTCTTCAAACTTTGGATGGGGGTGACAAGCTCTGAAGCAAGGGGGAGTGTTGAAAGTGCTTCAAAGGGTTAATTCAGTTTCCTTATTTTTAGGATTTAGTCAAAGTATTTAGTTAATGTTTACCAAGTCTTTTCTGTTAATTTGTTTTCTATTTTTAGGTTTGTTAGTTGTTCCTATTCTTTAGGCTCAAGGTTAGCTAACTGCTGAGTTGTGGTTAGTTGGCTAGATTTTATAGATTATTAGTTTCTATGCAGCCTATAAATAGAGTAGTATAACAGTTGTATTTTTGATCAATTTTATCTTAGAGAAATAAAGCATCAGCAGTTTTATTAAGATTCTTCTCAATATTTTTTTAACTATTTTGAATTATTTTCTCCTATTTTTTCCTAACAATATTTGCTCTATATTTCCGCATTTAAGGATCTCAATTGGTCAATCATAATGCTCTCTGAGTTTTCGTTCACCTTGTTTCTTTCCCAACAAATTTGAGCTCAGAAAGGATTGTTGAATGTTGATGGTGGTCAATCTGACAATCTACATATTTTCTTAAAGCATCAATGATTTCAATAGTTAAATGATTTTAATAAATTACTACTTTAGAGTTATGAATTAATCATTATAAGAATATTTAGGGAAAAATATATTTGCTGTGAATTATATTTGCTACAAGTGATCACTACGTATTGAGTTAAGTATATTTGCTACAAGTGATCAATAATTCAGTATCACTACTTATTGATTTCACTACATTTCTACTTTAGTGTTAAATAGTTAATGTGTCTTGAAGCATTACTACTAATTGACTTAAGTATATTTGTTGTGTATCCATTTAATTAATCATTATAAGAATATTTAGGAAAAATATTTCCCTTTAACTTTAGAGTTATGAATCTTATGATGAGGTTTTTTAAGTATTTATTAGGTATTCTATTTAGTGGTTTCAATACATTACTCATTTTTTTTTTTTTTTTGGGGTAGAATACAATGTTTTCAAGTTCAAGCAATGATATAGGCGATGTAAATGTTACTATGAACATAATTGTTGATGATGATAATGTTGACGATATAGAGGAAGTGCCACCAACAAAGACCAAAAAAGGTCATCAAAGGAGGCAAAATTCTAGTGGAAGGAAGGCAAGCAAGCCACCTATACCCAATGTAAGTACTTCATCCGCTTCTGGAAAAAAGAGAAAGTCTACTTATTGGAAGCATTATGATGAAACCAATGTTGAAGGAGAGATTGAATGCAAATATTGTGAGTAGTAACTCCATGTATGTTCTAATAATGGGACAAGTGTTATGAAAAATCATCTACAAAGATACAAGAAATATCCTGCTAATGTGGATCAAAAACAAAAATTGCTTAGTTTTCAAACAAAAAGAGTTGTTGCAGAAGATGGGTCTATTAAGCACGTCAATATTCCTTCTTGTTGGAAATTTGATCCAGAAGTTAGTAGGAAAGAGCTTGCTAAGATGATTATCATAGATGAGTTGCTTTCATGTTTGTTGAACATGCAGGATTTTGTGGTTTTTCCATGAGTTTGCATCTGAATTTTATTCCCCTTCAAGACATACAATAGCTAGAGATTGTTATGCTCTCTTTATTGACGAAAGAAGGAAATTAAAGGGTTTCTTTGAGAAGTTGTCTTCAAGAGTATGTTTCACCATTGATACTTGGACTTCAGGGCAACATTTGAGTTATATGTGTCTCAGTACACATTTTATTAATGATGATTAGAATTTGCATAAAAGAATAATCAAATTTTGTCATATTGCTGGCCATTCTGGGAGCTTATTGGGAGAATAGTTGAAAAGTGTTCAATTGCATGGAATTTGAAAAATATTTTAACTGTGACACTTGACAATGCAAGTTCAAATTATATTGCTATTCAATATTTGAAAAGAAGGCTTAATCATTGGGGAGCTACTGTCTTGGATGGTAATTATTTAAAAATGAGATGTGTGTCGCAAATTTTGAATCTTTTTGTGGAAGATAGATTAAAGGATCTTGATCCATCCATTGTTAAAATTCGTTTGGCTGTAAGATTTGTGAGGTTTTCACCTGCAAGGTTAGAAAAGTTTAAGGCTTATGTAGAAGAGGAAGGCATTAATGACAAAGGTCTTGTTTCTTTAGATGTTGATACATGGTGAGAACAATACCTATCACATAGCCCTCCTCCTTCTTTTCTCTCTACAATTATTAGGAACTTGCAAAGGACCTCCGTAACGCAATCTATTTCAAACCACTCTAGAGCAACAATCAAATAAAATAAAGCCAAAGTCCAACGTATTACACATGCCTATTGCTTTCACCAAATGGTGGCAACTCTTGCCTCCACCGCCAACATGAAGATTAGTTGACACCCTGTGCCTAA
>JAKOGI010000667.1:185000-227500 GCA_029747015.1 Carnegiea gigantea | reverse complement strand
CAAATCCCTTGTTCTTCTTTCCTTAGCCCTTGCCAGTTTGAAGACTTCTTTTTCACCTTTCTTGGTCTCCAATTTTCGATATAACTTATCATAAGCCCTACTTTTAGCTGCGGCAACAACTTTCTTAGCTACCTTTTTTGCTGCCTTATATCTACCCCTACTGATCTCTTTCTCTTCATCTGTTTCACTGTTCACTAAAGCCACGTAAGCTTCCTTTTTCTCGTTGACTTTCTCCTTTACCTCCTCGTTCCACCACCAGGTTCCATTCATTTTGTTACCACCTCTCCTATACGTACCTAGGATTTCCTTAGCTGACTTTTGAATACAATCTGCCATTGCCTCCCACATCTTATCTGCATCCTCTACTTGCCTCCAGGCTCCTTCTTTCGTGATCCTCTCTGATATTCTCATAGCGCTCTCCTTTGTGAGATTCTACCACTTAACTCCAGGGTCCCCAACACTTTTCTTCTTCCACTTTGAACATTTGAACTTCACATCCAATACTAGCAACCTATGTTGAGTTCCCAAATACTCACTAGGAATCATCTTACAATCCTTACAGAACCTCCGACTATCCGCCCTAGTGAGGAAATAGTCAATTCGGGTTTTTCTAGAACCACTCTTAAAGGTTACCAAGTGGTCCTCCTTCTTCTTAAAAAAGGAGTTTACCACCAACAAATCATAGGCAACGGTAAATTCCAGGATAGAAACACCACAATTGTTTCTCTCCCCAAAACCAAAACCTCCGTGGGCTGTCTTATACCCTTCTGCATCTACACCAATATGACCATTAAAGTCTTCTCCAATGAAAAGTTTTTCACTCCGAGGTACATCCTGAATTACCATGTCTAGCTCCTCCTAAAATTACTTCTTGATATCGTCTGACAGTCCTATCTGAGGGGTGTAAACACTAACCACATTTAGGATTTCTGATCCCACCACAACCTTAATGGCCATAATTCGATCACTCTGATGCTTCACTTCAACAACAAAGTCAATCAATTCCTTACCAACCAGGATGCCAACTCCATTCTTCGCCCTGTATGACCCCGAGTACCACAGTTTGTACCCATCGACTACTCTAACTTTAGATCCCACCCACTTGGTCTCTTGAGCACGGGCTATGCTAATCCTACGTCTATACAAGGACTAAAATAATGCTATAGACTTACCAGTAAGAAACCCAATATTCCAAGACGCCAAGCGCACCTTCTAGAAACCTGCCCCCTCCCAACCCTAATTCCCCTTGGAGGACTGGCTGGAACTACTACATTACTCACCACTCGCTTAAGCTACCCACCCCCACTAGGAACAGATAAATAAATATAAATATAGAGAAATATACTGTAATAATTAAATAAATAAATAAGGTAAATAGATAAATAAATAAATATATGATAGATAACACAACTAAGACTGCAAATGATAATAATATTAACACAAAAACCACAACAACAATAAAGATCAAATAGCAAAAAAATAGAATAATAGCAGCTAGCAAAGGCCCTGTAGAAGGATGCACAAAATGGGAAACTGACAACCCAAGCTTTGTTGCTCCCTTCCTCAACTCTGAACAGAGTATCCCGCAATGGCACCTAACGGTCCAAAAAGCCTATAGGTTAGACGATGCACTCAACAGCGATAACACCACTGCCAGCGAAGTCTCAGGCCACCTTCCGAGGGTCACCGGAGATCGGAGATACCCAAGGTTCAGAGAGTGGCTTTAGTGTGAGAGAGAAGGGCACAATCCAACAGAAGGACTCCAATTTCAAAAAAATATAAATTATTATCAGATTGAGAGCCCCAGAACAGAAGCCCAGACGCAAAGAATTGTCGAATTAAACACACGCAAAGCCACAAGAAACTAGAAACATGGAGAAGAAAAATTAAAAGAAAGCAACACAGCTAAGCTTGTAACAGAGTATTTCGATGATCCTCTCCAGAGGGAGGAATAAATTATAATGAAGTAGCAGAGAATTCCAAACCTGTTGAACAAGTATTACTAGCTTCTAAATTGTTGATGCAACCAGATGAAAGTTTCGAAATGTTGCCGGAAAAAGCAGTGTACGCCGGTGCGGTAGTTGCTTTGGCAGCCCTAATGCTAATCTAAGACCGGCATTGCTTACTGTGGCTTGATCAAACACCCACTACAAAAGGAGAAACTCTTTCAGAAAATTAAGTCTTAGGAACAGACAAAGATCACCACAGATCAAAGGTTTGCCCCTCACAAACCGCAAACTAAAATTTCCAAATGTTATCATTGATGTTCTGGAAGTATACTACAGTTGTGGCGGTGGAGCTGGGCCGTCGAGCAAGGCTACACCTGCGGCGACTGTGGTGGTCCACCGGAGAGCAGCGGCGCTGGCTGCGGCGGCGGTGGAGAGTTATACCCGGAAAAAGATGTGAGAAAAAATACATATATATATATATATATATATATATATATATATATATATATATATATATATATATATATATATATATATATATATATATATATATATATATATATATATATATATACATATATATATATATATATATATATATATATATATATATATATATATATATATATATATATATATATATATATATATATATATATATATATGTATATATATATATATATATATATATATATATATATATATATATATATGCATGTATATAAACACACACACACCCTCCCACACCCACACTCACACCCACACACAAAATCTCCCACAGCTAGCATATGTCACATGTTAAATTTTTAGAAGTTTGGACTTTTCGTAACTAATTTTGAACCTAACTCCGAGCCATATAAATTATTTTTTAATTAAAATAATAAATAATAGAACATATTTATTATTATAGATATAAAATGCTAGAGAGTTTACATATATTACGATCATAATTATGGATCCTATTTATGATAAATATATAATTATTAATAAATAATAAAAGATTTCTAATTTTTATTATTATTGTTGTTGTTTTTTTCATCTTCTTCATATGCTATTTTCAAATTGCTTAGTATTTATCAAAAGTCAAAGAAGACTGTTATTCATAAACGTAGGAAGTATAAAATTTATCTAGTAAGGAAAAAAAAGAAAGAATTGAAATATTTGATTACATACGACTATATATTATCAATCGGTTGTTGACTTTACCACCAAAATTCCCAGCAATATTGAACATCACATTTACATAAACTGCAGCAATAAACATGTCATTTTACATACATCTCTATGAGTTTTTTTTTTTTTTGGGGGGAATCTAGATGTCTTTACATACATCTAGATGAGATGTACTAAAGTTAAACACATGCCAGCCAACTACAAGCACTAGTCATGCAAGGTAGTTTTATATGAAGATATGTAAATGCGAAAACAAAATCATCAAAATGATACATATGAATGATATGATCAGGGTAAAGTACAAAAAATAGTTTATTGTATGAATAATAAATAATTACAAATTATCTAAAAATATTTTACCAATTGACTTTGAAAACCCAGTGAGAAATTTATAATTAGATTAAGCTATTATAAATTGATTTTTCTTTTTTTTTCCCCATTCATAAATAATTTTGGGAGCGGGTTTTGCACCTAATTTTAAAAAACCATTGTACTTTCTTTTACATAGGCTCCAATAACTCTTACATGAATTACATGAATTATGAATATAATTTACTACACTTTTTACACATAGTATTACAACTAGAAAAATTCAAAATTTTTTCATGCATGTATAGGGCAACAAAACAAAACCTCATAATCTTTTAACACATGCCATTCTTACATAATATACATTTAAAAAAAATTAAATCCCTACTGTTAGAAATATTAGAAGACAACTCATTATGTTTTAATGATACATTATACCAAAAATCATGCATTATATTTTTATATCCAAAAAATGCACTATGTTTGAAAGATTCTAGCATTATATTGGGTAAGTAAATCAATCATATAAATAATTTTTTGAACAAAAATTGTATGAACAATTAACTCGTGATAAAGATTGTGGCATTATATTTTTTTTTCTGAGTACTGCATTTTTTCTCAGTCCAATTAATGAATCGTATTATAATAAAATAAATGCACCGATTTTAACCTACTATTTTAAATAAACATAAACATAAATATGAAATATGGAATATAAGAGATCTTCCATACAATATAATCCTTGTTATAGATCTTATATACATGACATAAAACCACTAACAAATTACCACTCGGTACCTGATTGTGTTCAATTTTCAAAGAATAAGAGCCTAAATTATGTTAGTAATTAATGGTGTGATGATTACCTTCCCTTTATTACATATTCTTACTGTGATATTGCAGGAAGAAATAGGACTAACCTGGATGCGGAAATATACTGTCGGTAATAGTCCACGCGTATAAAGAATACCAATCACGCCAATAACAATACCAAGCGGCTACTAGAGTCGCTTTAGGGTTTCACGTCCTAAACCCGAGAACTCGATAGATGATAGTTCGACCATGAGAGAGAAGTAGGAGAATATGAGAGATATAATATTCGCGTCATAGCGTCTCACAAGGCTAACCCCCTTAAACCCCTTTACATGGGTTAGGGGGTAGCAAGGGTTGTCGCCCTAGGCGACTTAAGTGGGCGTCGGGTCTAATCTCATTAGGCCCGTCTAACAGCTCCCACTCGGCCACTTAGGCCGTAAAACACGTATTCTCCATGTATCACAACTCCTTACGCTTCATACCAGGAATAGGACGTGCGACCAAAAATAATAAGTAGTGTTATATTAAGTTACCATCCAACTAACATAACACTTTCACGAAATACGATACCCCAAAAATATCCCAAGACATCACCAATGGCATCTTTAATCCCTTATGCCTGATATATCATATGATTATGTTCTCAACATGATCGCCCGGGCTGATATGGTGATGGTGGATAGATTTTTCCTTAAACACTCATGAAATCTCATCTTAGCTTAATTGCTTTCCTAACGTGTTCTCGCTAAACCGTGTACCATCCTCGGTGACTTAGTGAGAACTCAAATCCTCCCCCGCACTGAGAGGTGGTTGAAGGTCTTATTGTAACGTATACAAATTTAGGTCCTTTTCAATTGCACCAAATGCTAAGAAACTCATCCTTAAGAAAATCAACATTACGGGATGTTGTTTCACGAAGAAAATATTCATGATCTCAATTGGTTCGAAGAGTTTTAATATTGTGTACCAATTGAGTCCTACTACCGCTATAAAGTATATGAACACATCATGTACTTAGTAACGGTGAGAGAGTAGGTACATATACTTATATCATGAATATACGTAGCTCCATGACATGCTTTCATATTCATAGACCCATAGATGTCTAAAGTGAGCGAATGCTAAGGGATTTGATGGACTCGAAATCTTACAAAAAGATTTTCTATTGCTTTACTAGCTAGGCATAACTCACATTTTGCACCTTAAGCCTAGTGAGTTGGTCTTAAAAGGCCATCTTTAGCTAGTTAACTCTATCTTGACCCTTATGGTCAAAACGAGCACAGATTCAAAAATGAGACAAGGATGGAAAATGTTATATTTCGTCCATTGAAAACACCTTTTAATGTGACATAGCCAAGCAAATCACCATGCCATATGATGTCTAAGATATCTAGATGAAAATTAAAGAAAACTAATCTTAGGAGCAGAAGACACAAGGAAACATCGCACCCCAGGTGGATAGAGAGCATCGGGAAGAGACAACGTAGTCCCTTCAAGGAGCCTCGAATGATTTGTCCTTAATTCAAGAACATCTTTTTCATCGTCGTTACCTAAAACGACAATTTGTGGCCCCATCGTGTAGTGGTGAAAGTTCACAAAAATCAACTTGTTCCCGAACTATGTGTTTGGTTCCTCCTGCATCTGTAATCCACTAAGGATCACAGTTAGCAACAAATGCTTGAGAGCGCACATATTATCCAAGCTGTGAGAGAAGATAACTTAATCAACTCAAAACAATCCCAAGCATAAGATCCCTAATTTTCACAGTCATAGCACTCACACGTACTATATGCCCCTCTTTATTTCTCTTAGTCTTTTTCCCTTTTGCAATACTAATCTTAGGTCTAGAACTTTATGAGGGAATGGATCGGACGAACCTGTTGCTAAGCTAATCCCACGCATACTTAATAGTGGGGTAACTTTCAATCCCTCACTAGACTGTTATTCACGTGGTACTACAAAGTATAACATGTTGATCAATTCATTCTCGAACCACTTTTGGTATGCTTTTAAGTTTTTTGGATACTGTTCCCTAGCAGTACCATCTTTGCCATCCTATGCGACCAAGAACCTAATGAGTGTCCTAACATTTTACGTTCATTCAGAAGAAACTGAATCCTCTGGCATTATGTATCATGGTCAGTGCTATCAAGTTCTTTTATTGTTAAACAAATTACCAATCTTATTGCCATATCTAAAATGTATATATTCTGTAAAGTGGAAATTAGACATATTTTCAAATAAATAAATTACCAAAAACTCCATCATCCATGCCGTATGATCGAAAATTTTGCTAAGCTCATAATCATATCATACAAGCATGAATTAGAAGTTTTTATAACTTATCTATCACAATTTTCCATAAAACATAATTTATGGAGAACATTATGGTTAAACAAATTAACATTTCAGATATATTACAAAGATATCCAACTTAATGTAAACCAAATTTACATGAAGTTATCTTATTATTTGTAACTACTAATATGTCGTTTAGAACTCTATCAATGACATATGAAACATAAAATTCAAATTATTATATAAAACACATTTATATAATAAAATGAATCTATAATGCTAAACATATTTGAATAATAGCATGTTACAAAAGAATTTTATAAAATGCCCAAATAGCAATATATAAAACACATTTATATAATTATGTGAAACTTATTCAAATGTTACTCGCAAATTATAAAACACATTTATAATATTACGAATTTAAATTTCAAAAAACCAATTCATAAAATACCGCTATATTACACAATTAGCAAGTAACATGAAATGAATCTACATTCATTAATTTGGACAAGGAAAAAGTGCTAAAACAATTCGCAAGTTTAGTACAACCCATGTACTTCATATATATAAAACACATTTATATAATACTAGTAATTGGTAATTGACATGAAATGTATCCATGTAATCGAACGCAACATACTTTATAACATGAAATATATCCAAATATTAGTCGTAATTAATCATACATAGAATAGATCTATATGATATTAAAATTTGGATGAAACAAGTTCATAATAAAGCTCGCAAATTATATAAAATGTATTCATATAATTTTGCGAACTTAAATTTTATGAAACAAATTCATAAAATAATTAAATACCATATATATCCAAATAATAGCATGAAACTTGTTCACGTAAAACTTAATGAATCATTTTGTTAACTACAACAATGACAGAACAATTAATTGATTTATAATTGCTCATGTTTTGCATAAAATTATTAAATCATGAAGCATATTCATGTGACGGGATATTATATAAAACATATTTATATAATGTAACTTATAAAACATATTCATTTACTCGATCAAGGGGATCTTTATATTACATAGATATTTATTGAGTCCGAGTAAAACAAATTTACGTCATACGGACTAATTTTATATATAAAACAAATTCATATAGCTTTAACCCAATTGATCATTAACCAGTCACTTAGCATGAAAATATCAAAGTTGATGCACATAAAACAAATTTATATGCGACATTAAACATATTAATGTTTCATAACGAATTCACGCATAACTAATTTGCAACCTTAATTCAGCGAATGAATTAACTGCAGGAAACTTTATCAACTTGAATATCATTATAATTCAATTAAAATCATGCTATGACTAATGATAATAATTAAACAATAATGACTGAAAAATAATTCGGCTCAAAATAGTCGAAAATAGTCTGACCCATATCATTAAAATGTGGCAAAAAAGTAAATCGGCCCCAAAAAAAGGTCCAAAAAACAAAAATTTGGGCCAAAAAACGGCCCACTAAACCGGGCTTCCCCTTCTCTTTTATTTGGTAATACAACCCAAATTAAAGGCGGTTTAAGGGCCTTAACTCTCTCTATCCTCTCTGCTACCCGAGTCCCCTCTCTCTCCTCGGTCCGCTTCCCGAGTCCTCTCTCTTTCCTGACTCTCTTCTCCTCTCGACCCTTCTCGACTCCTCGCCATGCTTATGGAGCACCAAGCTCCATCGTTCCTTGGCCATGGAAGGCTCTCTGCCTTTCGAATTTCTCTCACTTCCTCACGCCCTATGTCGCCACCCCACCAGCGTAGCGTTTGACTGAGGAACCATACGAGGAAAACCCCCACCCGCCATCGAAAGTCAAGGATAACCCCACCAGCATATAGATCGGTCGCAACTGAGCCGGAAAGCACTAGCCCAGCATCAAACGCGCCTCTTACGCAGTGGCGCGTGACCCACACGCGCCGCCAATTCTAGTGGTTTCGCGGATCCTTTGCCGGATTTGAGTAGATCGACGGGGAAGGGTGCAGCTGGAGGAAGAAGAATGGCCATTTAAGGATTCGTCGGCGGCACGTGCGCCACACGCGCCACCCTTCCCCAGTGGTTTTTGATGGGTGAGGTTCGGACCTCTTTCCGTTTTCTACACTTTCTTCCCCCTCCCCTTGGGGTTCTGTGATGGTTTTGATCGAAGGCCATAGAGGCCTCGTCAAGGCCACAACCGCCACAATCATAACCACATGGGTGCGAGTGGTTAGGAGCTAGGGTTTCGTAGAATTTCGGACAGAGGGAGATTAGGGTTAGGGTATTGGATCTTAGGGAGTAGGGTTTAGTCGAGTGGGGTGGACATTTTCCAAAAATTATGCCTTTCATAGTTTATCATCCAAGTCAAACATGATTTTGTCTAAACATCATGATAACATGAGGCAGACACACGCACAATGATGCTAATTGGACGTAAGATGTGAATAACCATGTTATTTCTGGATGTCATGAATGTTGTGTTTTTGGCATAATACAAGTTCTTGGGATCTGAACAATTATACCTGAAGAATAATAGCATGAACATGGTAGCATAATACTCAAGCAGCAATTAATCAAGTCTAGTATTCAAAATCAAGAGTGAAACATGCTTGTATCGGACGAACAAATCAGAAAGGTTCAATCTTTGGCCAAAACAACATGCTTGGCAGAATCATCTCACATGTAATTAATCTAGGGCATAGTTGTAGGAATGAATCTGGACATGCTAGGGTACCATTAATTTAGCTAAATTCACGATCTTTAAATTGGTTCTTGGCATTATAATTACTTAAACATGCTACTAGAATAGTAAGGTTGCATAATTATAAAAATTAAGCAATTAATTGTATAAACAAGCATGTCTTTTAATAAGTTAGATTTGATAGATTATCAACCTATCAATCGGGACTAATCCGAACAGTTTAGGCTCTGATAGCACTGTAGGAAGAAGTAGGACTAACTTGGATGCGGAAATATACTGTCGGTAATAGTCCACGCGTATAAAGAATACCAATCATGCCAATAACAATACCACGCAGCTACTAGAGTCGCTTTAGGGTTTCACGTCCTAAACCCGAGAACTCGATAGATGGTAGTTCGGCCATGAGAGAGAAGTAGGAAAATATGAGAGATATAATATTCACGTCATAGCATCTCACAAGGCTAACCCCCTTAAACCCCTTTATATAGGTTAGGGGGTAGCAAGGGTTGTCGCCCTAGGTGACTTAAGTGGCCGTCGGGCCTAATCTCATTAGGCCCGTCCAACAGATATGTTAGAGGTTACCAAAATTTTTTCAATTTTCGGAATATAAGAGTGTAAGCTAGTATTAATGGTTTTGTGTGGCAAGATTCTCTTCCCTTTTCTTATTTTGATGATGTGTGAAAACTTTCCACACCTACAGAAGTGTATATTATGTGTTCTATCAAACTACAAATTCTGATAACATATAAGCTACGGAACTATGCATCAAATTCATTCATATATGATCATTATCTACTTTGATAAATAGCAAATCTCAATCTAATAATTTCTTATAACTTGTATCATCAAATAACCGCATTTCAAGTTTGTTGAAAAAAAATTTGAATTTTTTTTACATCACTTCAAATATTAGATGAGTGATTATTTTATATGTACATTTACTACACACAAGAACTCAAAAATTATCCAGTAATTTGCATGAAAGAAAACATTACTCATATAGTTATAAAATTTACTTCAAGTGGGTAACAAAAAATGTAATTCAATCATCCAAACTAGAAAATTTTTAATAAAATTAAAAATAATAAACCAAATGTTGATTTTTAATCAACTAGCCTTACTTATGGGTTGGTATTTTAATTCTAGGCTTAATTTTGGTTTTGATTTCAATTTTTTTTGGGCACACCTTGTTACAATGATCAATAGAAAATTCAAACTTTTTAAAATATCAAGAGTCATGTAAGCCTTAATCCATGCTAGCAATATGAAATTAATAATATATAAATATAGCAATGCATAACATTATAAAAAAAAAATGCAACATAGGATGCATTGATCTCTCTTTGCGATCGAACTACTTTACGTTCATAAATTTCTAGACACTCAAATTCTTTTAAGGTCTATTTGATCCTTGGAAAGTACCATGGAAGAAAAATATTTAAAAAATTAAAAAAGTTTTCCATATTTGGAGTGAAGAAAAAAGAAATGAAAAAAATTGAATGTAAAAATTCGAAGAATGTTTGAAAATTATAACACACAATATTTCAAAGAGTTAGAAGGACTAAGAATAAGGAGGAATAAATAAAAGTAAATTGCTACTCTTGTTTGGGACTCTATCGAGAGTAAGGAATAACCCTTGTTTAGAAAAATAAGAGAGTAAATAAGAGTAAGTGAAATAATTGACACATATGCCACCACTAAATAGATTAAAATATATTATAATTAGATTTTGTGGGGCCAAATATGTAAAATCCTCCTCCTTACTCTTCCTTACACTCCATTTTGGAGAGTAAGAAAATGATGGGATGAGAGGAGTAATGAGGAGTAAGAGTTACTCTTACTTACTCCTCCTTACCCTTCTTTTCTTACTTTCAAATAAGAATAAAGGGGAGTACTCACTCTTTCTCACTCCCTTTTACTCCTCCCTACTGCCTATCCAAACAAACCCTTATTTACTCTTACTCCTCTAACTTACTCTCCGAACCATTAGACTCTGTTTGGTCTTTAGAAAATTTGGTGGAAAGAAAAGTTGAAGGAAAAAAAATGTGAAGGAAAAAAAGGTAGGGAGAAAGTTAGTTTCTTTCCCTTGTTTGGATTAAAGAAAAAATATAAGAATTTGGATTAGAAATTTAAATATTGATGAACTACTTGAATCATGTTGATGTCATCCAAGCACTGTGAAGATTGGAAAATTTTCTCAAACTTTTCTCACAATTTTATGATCAAAATTTTATCACTTGTTTTTAACAATTTTTCCACCTAAATTTTCTCCATATTTTTTTTTCGTTGTGATTTTCTTTAAATCAAATACAAGAAAAAAAGTAACTTTTTCAAACATTTTTTTTCCATCAAATTTTTCAAGGTTCAAATAGAGCCTTAGTGAAAGGCCAGGAAAGTGCTTGGAAAATGTCAAAAGCCTAGGCCCGATGTTCTGAGTTCTAGCCTTCTCATTCAACAAAATGCAAGAAATGTATGCTCACAGAACTCACCTCTCTCTCTCTTTCACCTTTTCGATTACTGTTGTTTACTCTGTTGACGCACTCTCTGCTATTTCTATTTCCTCCAATAGCTATCTCTCTCATGCGGCGATGTAGTTTGGATGTATTGCTCTAATTTGTGTTCACAATTTGATTGGAATAAATTGAAATTATGTTGGTGATTTTTTTGTGATTTTGGTCAAATTTGAAAATAAACCATAGTTTCTTAGTAGGGTTTTGCTTTTTAGGGAAAGTGGAAGATAGACATCAAAAAGTGTGTTTCCCGCCAAAGAGAGGTAGAGGGCAGAAACAAGGAAGTGGGGTCAGGGTTTCATGAGAGTTTAGAGGTGAAAGTTGAAGAAGCATTTGAAGGATGAAACTGGACATCGGCAAGTGCAATTGATGTATTATGACTAGTTAGTTTGGGAGAGAGAATGAAAGGCAGAACCTAATCAATCTTTCTAGGTGTACTTGGAGTGAGACTTGAATTGCAATTTTGGATTTAGAGCAAGTTGTTTGTTATTAATCAAGATCAGAATTTGTGGGTGGATCTTTTGAGCAGAGAGATTTTGATGGTTCTGGAAATGATTGGTGATGGATTTCATGAATTGACTAAAAGAGGTAGAGGAAGAAGTAGAAGAAGAAAAATCGATGGTGGAACACCATGGGAGCAAGCTTTTTTGAATAATTGAGTTAATAGATCAAAATTCAAAAATTTGTAATTAGTATCAGACCAAAAACCTAGGAAGTATCTAGAAAATGAATGATCTGACCTTTGGACATATGTATTTCATTGAGTGCATTCATGCTTTTCAATTCTTACATGTATCCCCAAATTACAAAAAATAAAAAATGACCAAGATACATCTTTCTTTGTCAATCCTTTTTCTCCTTTTCAAACAAACGAAAACAAAGTTTTGCGGAAAATCATTTTTCTCAACAGTGGTTTTTCCTTAATTCAAACAAAAGGAAAAGAGGGCTTCCTCTCAGTTTTCTTTTTAATTTTCTTTTCATCTATTTTTCCTAGAACTAAACAGGACCTTAGACTTGCTATCATACGTTGAAAAAACTTCGTTCAAGTTCTTACTTTACAATTTTTGTTTCTTTCCTATTTTTTGTTTGCAGGTTATCTGTACAATTAGAGGTGAGCAAGGTTCACGGGTACCCTAGAACCAGTTCGAAACCAGTTAAACAGTTTCGGTTCCTAAAAAAGACGAACCTGTTCAATTGGTTCTAGTTTCGGTTCTCAAAAATATAGCTGGAACCTAGAATCGGTTTAGAGAGCAGAAAATGAATATTTTTTTACTGTGTTTTCTTTTTTTTCTCTATTCTTTTTCTATTTGGTTTTTTTCCCTACAAAAGTGATTCTTTAAATAATGGATTTAATGTTGTACCAGTTAATTTCTACAACTAACTGAAAAATAAATCATTGCATTTTTCAAGTAACTAAGATTAAAAAATTACAAATTTGATAAATTAACTTTTTTTTTAAGGTAAAGATAAAAGGTGAAGCTAGGAAAAAGATTAAACGCCCACATCTCCCACTCCAAATAAATAAAAACATTCAATTTAGTAGTAGGAAAATTTTAGCGTTAGGTGCAACGAGTACCTTGGAATCAAAACCGGTTCCGGTTTCCAAAAGTTAGGAACCTATTTGATGAGTTCGGATTCTGATTCTCATTTTTTGGGGCGGGAACTTGGAATATACAATATCTCTTCCTTGCAAAGTTGAGACTAATTAAAAAGGGCTTGCTTCTTAATTCCTGGGGAACACGCTTTTAGTGAATGGAGTCAAGTATTGACGGCGATCAAAATTACCAAGAAGATGTAATCATGCACTCTGTATACAAGTCTATGTTAAAATACAAATACGATTTTTAGAGCAAGGTTTATTTGAAAACAAACGTCATATAATAGCAGAACTAGAACTTAGAAGGGAATTGAATGTGCATCTTGAAACTTTGTGATTATTTTCGATCAATTTTATCACCAAAACTATTGGACTAAAAAAGTGAGTATTGTCTCACATTGATAAACATTCAAAGAATATGATAGTAGGTGTTGTCTCACATTAATAAAATCAAAGGGTCTGAGCATGTATAATAGCTTGTGAGCTACTCCACCTATTGTCAATTAGTTTTGGGTTGGAACCTCATTTGAGCTTGTATGTATGACTGTTTGTTAATTGCCCAATTGATATAAAAAATTCAACAAAAACACGCTGGCAAGGTTTGCATGCGTGATTCGTTGCATTATTAAGGCTGGCAAACGCAAACGAATTGATTCGTTTGTGGTTCGAGCTTTTTACATCTCAATAAGAAATGATTTTTCTTGATTCTCAATATTGGGTTGAAGACTACCAATAGAAACAATTAGTCGTAACTAAGTAATTATATAACACTCACAAGATAATAATATGTAGAATTAAATGTAAAAAATAATTAAAAGGACACCAAATTTAATGCGGAAAGTACAGTGTAGAGGCAAAGCTACGGGCAAAATTGACAGAAGGATTTCACTATACGAATAGTAAACATTATAACGAGTAACCCTCTCAAATTATTTGGCATAATTCGAGACCAACAGCAATTTAGGAATAATACAAAATTTACCTCAAGACTCGAATACAATTGAATGATACTGCCAATCAATTCTACCACCACTTAGACGAACACTCAAATTATTTTATCTCCAACCTGTCGTTCACCTCGTGCCACAGCCCAAAAAACCTCACACAAAACCCTCACAAGTTCTGTGTGAATTTTGTGATGTTGCCATGATGAATAACCTATGCTCAAAAGCCTTAATGTATAGTAGCAAAAGATCTTGGTGAACAAGGTAATACTGGCCTAAATTAAGCTTGCCGGAAAGTCGTTCCTTCAAGTGTTCAACTAACAATAGAAAATCATTGTCATTACCAAAAAAAAGCCTCTCACCGTGTATAACGCCCCGAAATGACGGCTTTAAGGATCGTTGACTGGCCGCACAAATCACCACAAGTCTTTTCGACGGGTTTTGTCCTTGCTCACACGCTATCTGGGAAACTTTTCAAGAGGTCACCCATCCCAAGGTTACTCCCCAGCAAGCACGCTTAACTGTGGAGTTCTTAAGAGTGGGTTTCCTGAAAAGAAAGGTGTAACTTTGGTGATATAAGTAGTCACTTCGATCCTTTTAAGCCACACTCGGGGTGTTACAATCATCCCTACTTGAAGCGCACAACGTCCACGTTGTGCCTCACTAACCGACCAGCTTACGAGTCCTCTTGAACGACAGTCCACACCCAGCATCTTTGCGCCGCTAGGTGACTACCCATTGGCGCAGCTCACGGTCGTAGGTCGGCTTTGATACCATCTATAAAGCCCTGACCTCTCTCGGTTGCAGGTCTTACCAATAACGGCTTCAAGGATCGTCGACTGGCCCCACAAATCACTACAAGTCTTTCCGGCGTGCTTCGTCCTCGCTCATATGCTACCTGGGAAACTTCCCAGGAGGTCATCCATCCCAATATTGCTCCCCAGCAAACACGCTTAACTGTGGAGATCTTAAGAGTGGGCTTCCCGAAAATAAAGGTGCACCTTTGGTAATATAAGTAGTCACTTCGATCCTTTTAAGCCCAACTCGGGATGTTACACCATGTCACTTGGAGTTGAACCTATCTAATTGGGTACACAAGTCGAATATACCATTGGGATGACCTTAGTTAACATATCTACAACATTGTTCATTCATGTGAATTTTATTAAACACCATTAGCTTTGCCTCGGTAATAGACTACTGCCAATGGTATTTCACATCTATGTGTTTTGTTTAAGAGTGATACATGAATTTTTTAATCAAGTCAATGACACTCTGATTGGTACAAAACATGACATACTCTTTCTATTTAAACCCCAACTCTTGAAGAAACCGCTTCATCCACTACATCTGCTTCCTATTTTAATGTTAGCTATATACTCAGTTTCCATTGTGCGTGCTTTTGTAATTTAGACTACCATGATACAGTTGCCTTGGAAAATTAAAGACATAGTCGAAGTAGAACTTCTGCCATCTAAATAACCTGCCATGCCAAAATCAGTATAACCTTCAAGAATAAGTTCAGACCCACCAACCTGTAAATAGAGTTTGGTTGTTCCCCACAAGTATCTCAAGATCCATTTAATAGCCTCCTAGTGAGCCTCTCTTGGGTTAGAAAAGAAGCTGCTTATGACATCAATAGCATGAGCAATATCTAGCCAGGTGTGGACCATAGCATACATGAGTGAATCAACTTTAGGAGCATAAGAAATTTTAGACATCTCGAACTTTTCCTCCTCCAATTATGGACAATCTCTCTTACTTAACTCAAAGTGAGTACCAAGTTGAGTACTAGCTGGATTGACATTTTTCATGTTGAACTTTTTAAGGACTCGATCAATATATTTTTTTTGTGACAGCCATAATTTCTTATTATTTTGATCCCGGGTAATGTCCATACCCAAAATTTCATTGCTGGACCCAAATCCTTCATGTCAAAAGATTTGGATAACTCCTTCAATTCGCTAATTAGAATAGCATCTCGCCCAACAATCAACATATCATCAACATAAGTAATAGGATAATGAAGTTACCATTGGGAAATTAATGAATACACACGCACTGATTTGCTTCTATCCTTTTATAGCCTTATCTCGCCATAAATAAGCCAAATTTCTTGTACCATTTCTAGGAGCCTTTTCTAAACCATACACAATCTTCTCCAGCCAGTAAACCATGTGCCTTTTCCCTTCAACTTCAAAATCCTTAGGTTGATACATGTAGATTTCCTCCTGTAACTCTCCATGTAAGAATGCAGTCTTTACATCTAGTTGCTCAAGTTTAAGATCCAAACAGGCAGCCAATCCTAGTACAATATGAATAGAACTCATCGTCACTATATGAGAAAAGATTTCACTGAAGTCAATGTGCTTTCACTAAGCATACCCTTTTACCATCACCTAATCCTTATGTTTTACCATTTGGTTGCCATTTTTCTTCAACTTGAACACCCACATATTTTTAAGTGTCTTTCTATCTTTTGGAAGTTCCACTAAGTCATAAGTGTCATTCTTTTTGAAAGATCCCCATAAGGAATATCATTTCTAACTGGCTCTGTAACATTCCCAGGTTCTATCTTTAACATAGCTCCCCATCTATGGCACCTCCAAATGAGATAGATACTGGTGTCACCTTAGCCACTTTAGTAGGATACTAGCGATCGATGTCAGGCATGGTTTCGTGCTCGTGGAAAACAATGTATCTACTTCTTACTATTTTCCTCTTCTGTAGATCCCATAATCTATTGCCAAACTCCTTATCACCATAGCCTATGAACACGCAAGAAGTGAATTGCTATCATGTTTCAATCTTCGTTCCTTTGGCACATACATAGAGGCTTTGCACCCAAAACCTCACATAGTCATAAGAAGCATTCTTTCCAGTCCGGACGTGCTCTGATGTGTCAAACTGCAAAGAAATTGATGGAGCTATATTAATGATATGAACTATTGCACCCAAAAACCTTACATAATTACCCGAGAACATCTTTGACAACTTGGACATTCTGAGTATTGATATCACTTTCTCTATAATAGTTCCATTCACCATTTTAGCAACTCCTGGGGTATCCCAGGTTTCGTCTTCTAACGGTGAATGCCATGCTTCCTGTAGCACTCCTCAAATCCATCAGCGGTGTACTACATACCATTGTTTGTCTAGAGAGCATTCAACAACATTCTTGTCTCCCTCTCCGCCATGGCGTGAAAGTGCCGAAATTTTGGAATACTTAACTTTTTGCTTTCCACATACACACTCAAGTCTTACGTGAATTATCATCAATAAAGGTAGTAAAATATCTATCACCATGCAAGAACTCCACCTTAATGAGACCACACACATCAAAATACTTCAATTTTAACTTGTTTGCTTTCAAATTTAGGTGCTTGCAAAAAGAAACTCTATGGTGCTTACCAAATGAACAATAATCACAACGTTTGAGAGTTTAACCTATAGATAAAGAAATGAGGGACTCTTTGGCTAGAATCTTCAACCCTTTCTCACTCATATGAGTTAACCTTTAGTGCTCAAGATTTGAAGCATCATCCTCACCTGCATTAATATGCCCACCCCACACTTGCACTTGTGTCTTGTATAGAGATGGCAATGGGTCGGATTCAGATCGGATGTATAAACATCCGAATCCGATCCGATTAATATTCGGATCCGAAAATCCGATCCGACTCCGATCCAACAGAGTCCAATCTAACATCCGAATCCGAATTGAATCGGATCAGATGAAATCCAAATCCGATCCGATTATGTTGCTTTGTTTGCTATTTTTGAACATTTTTTTCCATTTTTCTTGTCATTTTTGCATGATCATTCCTTCAAAGCAATTAAACTCCTAATGCAAAATTGTTAATATGCAATGAAATGAACAGATGAAAGTTCAATCATCAAATCTACATCCCTACATAGTCCATCTACCAAAGCCTTTACAAGTCACAACAAATTATACAAATTACACACTTTTAACAATGTCTCAAAAAAAAAATTCATCCAACTTAACAAAGGTGAAAATCAAGGCTACTAATGCTCTCCCAAAGCTCCATGCCTCTTGCTTTCCAATGTCTACGCTAACAATCAATGTCAATTATTTCGACTTTGGACCTACAATGTATAAAACAATTAATACACAATTAGTGTAAAAACTTAAACTTTATTTTAATAAATAAAATTAATAAGAGACCAAAATTATCTTAATGTTTACTCATTTAACATAAGCATCACAATCACAATCACCATCCGCATCCACATCGTCATCAATAGTTCCTAATGTAAATGGGTTATCTTTAACAGCATCTACAAACCAAACAATAAAATTACATATAAGAATTATATGTAATAGCTATAAGTAAATATAAACTTAAAGAAATACTTTAGAACTTACCTTGAAATATCATAAATCACTAACTTTGAAGACACATCATAGCTTCAACTGTTGGTGGATGGAGTCTACTATGATGCTCACTAATTAGTTTTCCACCTTTGCTAAATGCACTCTCTGATGGAACAGTAGAAATTGGCACTGCAAGGATATCCCGAGCTATCTTCGAGAGGATAGGATATTTGCCCGAATTTGCACTCCACCAAGCCAAAAGGCCAGCTTTTTGTTCATCTAGAATAATTCTATCCTCCTCTAAAAAAAAGTCTCCACTTCAGATCGACAAGTAGTTTTAGGCGGTATCTCCAACACATGCTTGTCCCACAAATTCTCATAATCATCTATCTCATTTAATGGTCTTTTCCCATAACTAACATTGGACTCCATGTGCTTTGAAGGAGACTCATGTGTGGAATTCACCTTACTCTTATAATAATCAACTAATTCAAACAATAATTCTTTGATTCTCTCACATTCAAACTCATAAGAATCACCATAAATGAGATGAAAGTAAAATGATATACATTGCAACTTCCTTCTCGAATCCAAAACTGAAGCTACCGCCAATATGCCATTAATTACATTCCAATACTTGTCAAACTTCTCAATCATATTCCTCGCCATAGACTCAATCACATTATTCCCACAACATAACCATTTTCTCAATGCAAGCCTAATTTCACAAACTTTCTGAAAATACAAATTTGCCGTTGGATAATGTCTACCTGAAAAAGCTTCAGTTGTCCTACTAAACAATGCCAACCTATCACAAATTTCCTTAGCCATTTGCCATTCTTGTGGAGTAGGTAAAGCAAACTTTTCAACTTTTCCTTTACTATTTTTCTTTAACCTAGTAAAAGTGTCTTTATACATTATGGCAGTCTCTAGCATCTCATAGGTTGAATTTCACCTCGTCTTACAGTCTAACTGAAGCTTCTTACCCCCACCAATCTTGTAATACCTACAAGCATCCTCAAATTTCTCAATTGTTTTTGGAGTGTTAGTCTAAAAAGCAACGGCATCACGAACTTTTTCAATGGCATGAGCAATGATATCTAAACCATCTCTAACAATCAAATTCAATACATGAGCATAACACCTCATATGTAAGAATCTACCATCCAAAATAAGGGTAGTGGGGTCAAGCTTTTCTAGCATATTCTCTATTACACCATCATTGGTAGTGCAATTATCAACCGTAATAGTAGAAATTCTCGCATCCAGGTGAAAATCAACCAAACATTCAAGCAACACCTTGGATATTGTCACCGCATTATGTGGACATGGTACATATGTATACCTAATGGATTTTATAAAACATAGAAATATGCAAAGTGTAAGATTTACAACAACACATTAAATACAAAATCAAATTAATTAGCAACATACAATGAATTACTAGAAAGCAATTAAATGTTATTCTTGCCAAATAAGACGACTTTGTAAAGTCCAATCATCATCGATGAAATGAGCAGTCACAGCCATGTACCCTTTCCTTTGAGGCTTTGAAGTCCACATATCTGAAGTAATGGCAACCCGTCCCTCTTGTGATGATATCAATTTTTTCAACTTCTCCTTCTCCTCCTTATAAGCATGCATGATGTCTAATTTTAAAATATTTCTTGAGATTACCTTAAAATCAGGATTCAAACTATTTGAATATCTTCTAAACCCAATTTGATCAACTATACAAAGAGGATACCCATGCAATGCAATCATATTCCACAACTCATGCCTTGTGAAATTGGGATTGAACTTATATTTTCCCGTTGAAACGGAGGAACTATCCATTTTAACAGTTGCTCTCAAGATACTTTGCCTTACATTAACTTGATTTTTCACTTTAAAGCACCTTTTCAAATGGTCCCTCAAATGTGTAGTTCTGCTCTTGCTATCACCCACAAAATCCTTTTTACATCTACTGCAAATTGCCCTCATTTTGCCTTTCATCATCTTCCTTTCAAAATGATCCCACACACTTGAGGTTAGCTTTCTTTTATGCCCACTCTCAATGTCAACATCAGTTGTATGACCACTACCATGCTCAGGATTATTTTTTGTAGCAACATTATCTCTTTCACTAGGAGTACATGATTCACCATGCATTGAATCCACATCAATAGGATCTGAAGAGCCACAACAACGAGTCATCTTAATTTGCACTGTTAAGAAATGAATTAATATGATTAGCAAGTTGGAATAACCTAAATTCTTAAATCTCAATGACTAATGAATTTACCAAACAGATTGGCTAATGCCTAGTGCTCATTGTTTTAAGTCATCTCAGACATTCGTGAGCCCCCCCGCCAAATTAAGTTCTTAATTTACCAAACATCAATTGTTTTTCTGTTACTTTACCAAGCCTAAGTTCTAGCATTTGAAGAATTCATGCCCTGCGTTTCATTTAAAGAATTCTAGCACGGGCTCATGGTGGGGAAGAACTCTAGCAATTTACATGTGTTCAGGCAGGGAAGAACTCCATAATGAAAGAACTCAATCAATGACATCATATTTGTAGTTTAAATTAACTGAAAAAAATTGGGAAGAAATACTTACCCTTACCGGCAATCATTCACAGTCACAGTGGATGGTTCACGGAGGAGAGGCACGGCGATGAGTGGCGACTGGCGAGCAGCGTGGACCATGAACAGATCTAGAGAGCAATGGACGAGGAAGATCGAAGGAGAGTAAGCGTGCGTGGTTCCATTGGTTCGGGTGGCTTCACGCTTTACTGCCTGAGCCGTAAAGAAGCTGCCGGCGACGAGGAGCGCGGACAACGAGGGTGGAGAGAGAAGGCAGCGAATAGGCAAGTAGGCGACATAGACAAACACGAATCGTGGAGAATGAAGATAGAAGCCGCGAAGAACAGAGAGAATCGGTGTTCTTCGCGACGAGGTGTACCGGCGACGAGGTGCGCTAGTGACGAGGCTAGAGAGAGAAGGTCGTCAGTTGTGAGGGAGGGCTGGCAGGAGTGCCGAGTGCCTGAGTGAATGACTAGGGTTTTCTCCGGCTTCTAGGCCTTCTAGACAGTATTCAGTAGCCACGCACGGTCACGGGTCACCTAACAATTTATCAGGCGATTTTTTTTAATTAAAATAATAACTAGGTCAGATTTTTTGTCGGATCGAATGGAGCTAACTCCGAATTCGATTCGACCCGATTCGGATTCGGATTTTTTAAAATCAGATTCGGATCGGATTTTTTAAAATCGGATTCGAATCGGATTATTTGTCCTCGGATCGGGTCGGATTTGCCTCGAACTCGGACTACGCTGCCATCTTTAGTCTTCTAAAGTATGAAACAAAGCTCACCTCTAGCCACAAGTAAAGATCCCTTAGTGAACCTTCAAGTTCCCTCACCATTATGCTTGCACCATCCTTGTCTAGGACATTCATCAAGATCAGATTCATGTATAAGTCTAGAGTACGTCTCACATTCTTTAGAGCAGCTGCGCAACCAACTTTGACCTGTATACACATATTACTTATCCCAACAATATTAGTAACACTATTGTTATCCATCTCTATTGTGCCAAAATTTCTAGTCCTATAGGAGCTGAAATACTCTCTCTTGGGAACATAGTGATGCAAAGCAACTGAATCAACAACCCATTCGGTATTAATCAATAATAAGTTTGCACTCTCTAGTTGCACAGATTAGTGTTTATGTGAGACAGTTGTTGTAGTACTTTTCTCATCAAGGTTCTCTTGATTGTTTTCGTCCCTTTGTCGTTGCAGTACTTTTTGATATGCCCTAATGTTCCACACTTCTAACATGTGGCCCTCCCCTTACTCTAGGATCTATTATTACATTTTCCTTTTCCTTCAGTCTTTTGCTCTTACTTTGACCTTTCCCTTTATTGATAAGAACTTGGTCGATATCATCACTCCTCTCCTTCCTACACGCATCTTCATTGTATAAGCAGTCTTTGATTGTCCTCATAGATAATTTACCACCTTAATGTGAGTTGCTAACAGTAACCACTAGGGTTTCCCAACTATCAAGCAAAGAACTTAAGAGCAATATTGCTTGCAACTCTTTACCCAAAGCAAGTTCTAAAGTAGATAACTGATTAACAATATCTTGAAAATCACTCAAGTGCTTGGCACCAATACGTCCCTTTTTTTAATTTTAGCTTAATAAGTTTCTTAATCAAGAAAATATTATTTTGGGTAGTCTTTCTTTGTTACAAGCCTTCTAACTCAGCCCACAACCTATGGGTATCAATCTTGTTGGCTATGTGATGAAAGACACTAATGTCCACTCATTGTTTAATTGTACCAATAACCTTCCTATTTAATTTTTTCCACTATCTAGCCCGTGTATTTTCTGATTTTTTACCTATCCACTCAATGGGTTCTTACAAGTCCTTACAATAAAGTAAATTCTACATCATTGACTTCCAAATCAAATAATTACTACCAACTAATTTAATCATTGAGGTATTAGTTAATATCTTTATAGTTTAACAAGTAGTTGTACCACCCTATTTAATCGAAAAATTATTTAATTTTATACAACTAAACCTATGATTTTGGCTCCAAATAATTATTACTTTAGAATTTTTGTTTGAGTTTTATTTATTTTACAAAAAATTAAAAAATAAAGAAAGTGATGGAAAACGAAAATTTGGGCAAGAAGTGAAGTTGAAATTATAGCTCGAAAACAAAGTCATGACCCACCTCTTCCCTTCTCCTTCTGAGATAAAGAAAAAACAATAATAATTAAGCTCAACTTCCCCACCTCCCACTCTTCCTGCACGCGACCCTCTACCCACGACTCATAATCCTCTCTTTTCTCCTTCGGTTGCCCCATCCTGATTACCTATCATCTTCATCAACAACTTTATCATTCTCTGCTCCTTCGCGGCCCTTGTCTAACTCATCATCAACCATCAAGTTTGAATTGTCCATGCCATTTTTTGAGTGAGTCTCTTAAGAAGACCCAGTCATAGCTCCTAAATTTGGACCAAACATGACCATTCAAGTGAGAAGAAAAGGCCCCAAATTGACTCAAATTTTTAGCAAAAATTGTGAGTGGCGAGAATCAACTAGTACGTTCAGATTTTGTTCCAGATCTGGTGGTAGTTAGGAGGTCAAATAATGGTTGTAATTTTGTATAGATAGAGGTGGAATAGGAGGTGTAGGGCATAAAATTCAATAGCTAGCAATCAAGTTCAGTAGCTGTAGTTCAATTATAATGAGCTCTCCGCTAGTTTTCATCCCTTCTTTCAAGTGTTAAGAATTTCTGGGTTCATCTCCATTGTTGGTTCAAGAGCCCGAGAAGCCATTATTGGATTTTTGAGCTTGTCGAATGCTGGTTTACCATAATTCTATTTTGACTTTTTTTTGGTCACTCAACCCATATTAAATCGAGTCCTATTGTCAATCCTGAATGGTTTAGTTACTTTGTTTTTGTTTCCCATCCTCTGTTTTCCTAGCTAATATTTCGACAACTTCCAATCTAAAAGTCGATTTGATAAATTAATTTTTTAAATTGTCATTTCACTTTTTTTTGTTTTGGTGCAGAGCCTGTGTTTTTTTATTCCCTAAAATTGAGTCTTCAATGTACTCTAATTGTTTCGGGTGATGAGACTACTTGTCATATGAAAAAGGGTTGGGACTTGGGCAATGTGACTAGATTTTTATTGGCCATGTATAGCTCATAGTTAAATAGCTTTTGCTAATGTGAAATTTACAAGCAAGTTATGCATTAAAGGGGGTGCAATTAGGTCATTTTTTTTTGGGGCGGAACAATTTAGTTTTGCTGGAGGGAAAAAGAAGTGGGTGAAATTGAAGGAGCAATGTAAATGATCGCACTACCCTTAATGAAATTATTAGAGGAAATAGAAAGTTGTGAGAAGGCAGTGGGAATATTTGGGGTTTCATATTTGCTCTCTATCTCCATTCAACCTCAGTAATTCCATCAACCTTCTCCACATAACTTGTACTCGTTCACCTCTCTCAATTTCTCCGCTATTTATGTGAACGTGTAGTGAATTCACGGTGAATTCGGTGGTTTTAGCATAGATCTGAAAATGGGTGAGGAGAATGGAGTGAGGCAAGGTACATAGTGGTCCAACTTCAGCAATGAATCAACCACTTCTCTACTGTTTCTAATGACGGTGGAAGCCTATAATGAAAGTGACTAGTTAATGTGAAGAGGAAGGTGAGGAAAAATTCCAGATCGGTAGATTGCTAGTAAATTCCAGTTATATGTTAGTAGAATGAGCATATCGTCATTGTTATTGTTGCTGTGGATGGTAATTAACTGGATATGTATGTATGCCATGGTTTTAGTAGATGTCCACCATGGAAGTAGGATTGTCATTATATGTAATCTAAATTACATGGAAATGTAGTGAGGTAGGGCACCATAAGAGTGAAGGAAGGCAAGCATCCAAAGAAAAAAAAAATTATAGTCACAAGCACACTTGTAAAAATGGTAGTAGGGTTGTGTCATTATGCTATTGCATAGTTGCACTTGAACTTATCAAGATGTGTAAATGTTAAAGTTATATAATAATTATTTGAATATTAAAAGATGATCATAGGTAATGAGATTATTACAATTTTTTGAGTATAAAGTGCATGCATGTTGGAATATATTTGCATAAGTGAATGAAATTGGTGAAGTGTAACTGTTATAATAGTATTGTGTTGTGGGGATGTTAAGGCATGCCATTGATAGGCCTCAAACCAAGGTACTGTATGCCAAATTTTGAAGTTAACCTAGATGTCAATATATGTGTACCCAAGCATACTTAGTGTAGTGATTGGGTAGACTGAAATCCTAAAATAGGTGTTGAGTTAATGACGAGGAAGAAGTATATGTTGACACAAGATAAATACGGGAAGTTGATGATTTAATATCCATAGGGGGTCAAATTTGGTAGTAAATTTAGGAAAAGTGTCGTTTGTGATATTATCTATAGATATATGTCAATAACATATTTGGTAGTTGCAGAATTTAATGTTGGTTAAAGAAGATGTTATATGTAATGACTTGCAATGTGGCCCTACATTGCAATCATATATATATATATATATATATATATATATATATATATATATATATATATATATATATATATATATATATATATATTAAAAGTTGGATACAAATCATGTATGAATGACATGTGGCAGGCTAATGTGGCACAAAACAATGAATTGGCAAGTTGTAATTGATGGATATTAGTTGACTTATATTAATTAGCATTAATGTTATTAACTAGGATTTATTAACCTTCAAAAGGAAAAAAAAAAAAAACTAGGATTCACTATATGTTATTATATATGTTATTACTTTGTGAATGAAATTTAATTTTACAAAATCTAACTACATAGGCATTTGAATAGCCACAACAGAGGAAAGCTAATTTAACACAATGCTACATTAAATTAAAAGAATTGACCACCTAATGAAAACACTTAATGAATAATTTATGCAATAATTAGTAGAATAGTAACATATTCTTAACTAAATCATATTGAAAAAAATATATAATGCATCAAATGACAAGATTATGACTTACATATTAAAGGTTAAAACTTAACCTAATTAAATAAATAATTTTAATATTAAAAAATGTAATTTTAAGTGATGTAGTTGAAAACAAGAGAAAACCTATGTTTCTATGAACGATTACGATAGCATAATAGTTATTCTATCATATAAAATTTAACTTATTTTAATAAATTAATATATTTTAATTATTATTTAATAACAAAATTAACTCAAGTCCTTGCATAGCAAGGGCTACAACACTAGTAAGCGTAAATCTTAGTAGGCATCATGGACTTAATGGGTAAACATTGAAAAGTAGTTTTTGTGGAGACTCCTTCACCTAATGTGTATGTAATGGTGTGTGTTTTACAGGTGTATGTAATGGAGATACAAAGTGTATGGAAATAGATGTGAAGCCTTATGAAAGGCGCCATGTACGTAACTGAAAGGACTTCGAAAATGGATAGTTCGGGAAGTGGATCTGCTTATGTGAAGGAAGAAGGGGTAAATACGACGAGTAGCCCATCAATGTCTTTAGAAGAGGAGGAAAGTACAAGTAGTGTGAGCCGATCAGGGGGTGATACGATCGTAGGAGATAGACGGTAAAGGGAATAGAGGTAGTACATGTTGCCAGTTGCAGTTTACGATAAAAGAAGGAATGAAGCATAGCCTAGTTGTGGGAGACAAGGGAAGATAGTTGAGGTACAGAGTGCACGGGTTGATAATTTCACTCAAACTCAAATCTGTGTGGCTCTAGCAAACCCACTTGGGACCCTTCCTAGTTTACTAGTAAGTCTTAAGTAATTCTTAATTTAGACTTGAGAAGCTAAGTAAGCACACACACACTCGAGAACTTAAAGAGAGTGGGTTTGAGAGAATGCTTTGTATTGAACTTAGAACGCTTTGAATGGCTTGATGTACAAATGAGCCCTCTTAAGGGTATGTATATCCATCCATCTCTTCAATAGATGGTAGAGATCTATTTAATCCTACGATCATTATTACAACAACAACAACAACACTACCACCTCCCAGTGTGGGTTCCGCTTTCGTGAGGTCTGGGGAGATCCAGATGTAGGCAACCTTATCTCTACCGATATTCCTACCCGTAGAGAGGCTGATTCCAAGAGACCCACTATCATTATTACACTTTTAGAATATTCTATAAAAATATCCTAGATACCACATAAGTGTAGAACTATGTAGAATATTTTATAGAGTATTCTAGAATATTCCAGTATAGCTTAGAAAGTTCTAGGACTATCCACAAGCTCCTAGATACTCTAGAAGCTGCTAAAACAGTCTAGAAGTACCTAGAGTACTCCAGAAGATTCTAGAATATTCTGGAACATTCTAATGTATTCTAGAAGGTTCCAGACCATTCTGGAAGATTCTGAAATATTCAAGAACTCTCCGAAGACTCGGCCCCTGACAAGAGGCAGATGGTGGAAGGTAAGTAGGGGAAAAAGGGAGTGACAAGTACCATTCCTGAGTGAGTTAAGAAGCAGGTAAAGGTAGGTGCCGATGTTGTTATTTGACATCGATGCACTTTTAAAGCCATATATGCTCTAAATGATGAGTTAAAGGACTTTTAGAATAAAGTAATTAAGGGAACAATGTAGAGTCAAGTGTTGGACTGGCCATTCGGGATAGATATACACATAGTCCGGCCCCCCATTGAAAATTAGAATCAGGTTACGAACTCTTTCAAGCTTGGCCAGAGGGAGGTACGAACTCTTTCAAGCTTGGCTGGAGGGAGGTATCATTCTCAGTATATGATGTTGATTAGTAATGGGCCTCCCAACTACTGGGAACCCAGCTATTTTTAAACATGGACAGGGTTAGGTTAATAACAAGGGATGCTTAAATTGTTCAAATTTAACAAGAACACGAACTCAAACTAACTAGACTCATTTTCTAGCTATTCAAAGACAGTATGTTATACTTTAAATAAATGTTAGTTTATTGGTTGATGCAAACAGAAATCATTTTAATAAAGCCTGGCTGACAGAGAGGGACACGTATCATTGCTTGATGCAAACAACATGGCCTTATTATGTATTCAATTAATTCTGTACTTCATGTCCATATTATAGCTTAAAATTAATTCATTTAATTGATGCCCTACATTTTCTTATATGTTTATAAGGATTATGCTATTGATGCCCTATAAATAGCTTTAGCGGTTATTAGTGTACCCCGTATAAGTGTTAGTCCACCTCACATGATAATTACTTGTTATTTGCCTTTTTCTTAGGTGACCTGATTTTCAATGAACATTTTCTTCATGTTATGTGTAAGCTCCATGATCAATGCATATTTATGTCATATCTTTTGAGTAAACTTTTAATACCTCTTCAGATAATCCACATTGAAATAGTTTACCTGCAATTCAGCACTGGTTTACTAGTGTCCACTTCATTGTTATCGGGATAAACTTAAAATTGACACTAACATACACCCTTTCTCGTATCATTCTGCTAGTTTAGAGAAAACTAGCCCTACCCAGTCATGGGAAGTATTAGCTTTATAATTATTTTAACATATGTCTACCTAGGAATATGGGTACAGGTAATGTGGTACGTAGACGTCATATGCACTGCTTATCCTTCCTATATAGTTAATAATTCAATCCCTGGAAAGCATCATTGAGTGCTCCTAACTCATAATAATTGAGTGGCAGGTGCAAATAGCAATCCGTTTAATGAAGCATGTCTCTCAGAAAGGGGCACATATAACTTTTGCATTGGTTAACAAGTATTGACTTCACTCGCAACGTGCACATAATAGATTTTTAAACCTAATACATTATATCACTAAGCTCCCCTCTATGTTACTAACTTTCACTCCCTACTAATGGGAACTATGACGTCCATCTCATTTTAGGTTAGACAACGTCAAGGTAAATAAGTACATAAGAGTGGTTAATGATAAAATTTATAAAGTGTTTTTTCCTTGCGCATTCAAATGCATGTTAGTAAGAGGTCCTGTAAGAGAGCAGAACATTTTATAAATTAACAATATTTCATTTGTTGTCGTAAAGAGCAATATGTTTATGTATATCACTGCATGGGCATACAAAACAATCACCAAATAACTGACACGCCATCTTAATTGATGGCATATTTGTCAAGCATAATTGACTCAATACGAAATCTGAACTACTTGCGGATGATCATACATCAGTGGTACACACAATGGTGCGCATGATGAACCTCTATTTTGTCCTTATTTCAGCCCCTACTCTCAGTGTTTTTATGTTCAATCTTACTAAGGGAAGGGTCGAATTAACCTCCTTTAGCGTGCATTTTACTCATATAGCATCTTTCGGTATTTTCAAGGACTTTATTGAAGAAACGGAAAGATGGATGACATTTAGCAGAAAGGAGTGCTAAGGAGGTGAGTTTAAAGCCGTAAAAAAGCGTCGCACGGAAGTCCCAAGGAATCGAACACGGGTAGCATAGCCGAGCCACGAAAATCGGCACAATCGGCTGAAGCCACCAAGTGGCACGACTTGGCTGTGCCATGTGGCGTGGTCTGGCTATGCCAAATGGCACGCCGGTGCCACTTGTGCTGTTTTTGATCGGTTGTGCCAGATTTTTGACACGGTCCTACCGTGTCTCGTAGCACGACCGTGCCACCCCGTTCCACATCGTGACTTAAATTTTCCTTCGTGGTTGTTTTGAGGGGGGATTTAGTTTTCTTTTCTCAGACAGTTTCTTAGGCGATTCTTAGGTTTTACTAGAGAGTTTTATTTTTACACTTATGAATTCGCTATTGGATTGA
The DNA here is from genome assembly GCA_029747015.1 of Carnegiea gigantea. Classification (NCBI taxonomy): domain Eukaryota; kingdom Viridiplantae; phylum Streptophyta; class Magnoliopsida; order Caryophyllales; family Cactaceae; genus Carnegiea; species Carnegiea gigantea. The sequence continues at coordinate 197,534 of JAKOGI010000667.1, read as the reverse complement.
AGTTTGTTCTACCGTTAATTCATGCGATTAATTCAAGGTTCTTCATCTTAATTCTCTCTCCTCTTGTTCTTAATTGTTCTAAAGTTTGGATGCCATGGTTGTTGAATTGAGTTATTAGATTATTGTTCTAAACATGATTGTAGGCTAAATCCTCCAACTTAGGTTGGGATTAACGCCGAATATCTATGATTGAATCATGAATTAGCCCAATCCCCGCTTTCCCTTTGTTTTGTAATTACGAATTTTACTATGCATGCCACATGCTCGATGAAATGCTCGAAAGAGCATTCATCCTCCTTATTAGGGTTTAGGGGAGCGTTGAGAGACGAAACCTTTACCTAGTGCGACTTAGTAGATGATTAGGGCTTTAATATGAAAATAATTAAGATCCTAATTGGGATTTGAGATTGTAGACCTTGTAATCCTTCAATTTTTAGTCCCATGAGAATAGGCGACTATAGTTTTAGGACTAGTTTTCGACCCTTGAGAGAGGAAGGAGATGGACTTAATTGACAATCTATCTATTCGTGATGCATGCTTGGGAATGTTTGTTAGGGCTAGTCACTGATTCACTAGCATAATCGTGCTGTTAATTCCAACCTAGGTGTTTACTCTTCTGCTATTTATTCCATCTTTTAGTTGTTATTATTTCCCTTAATTAAGCTACAAAACTCCAACTGTGATTGCCTAGCTTGGGTAGAATAATCCAGTTCTAGTAGTTGAAAACAAAGTTCCCTATGGATTCGACCCGTACTTGCTAGTTGCTAGCTATAGCTACGACGTGTACTTACGGTAACACATTTTAAGACTAACAAGTTTTTGGCGCCGTTGTCGGGGAGTTAGCGCTTTTCAATATTGGGGTTTGCTTGAGCATTCGAGACTAGGCTTTTATTTGGAAAAAAAAATCGAAAAACATTTCTAAAAAAATAAAAATAAAAAAATAACAATTTTTCACTTTCCTCAATATGAGCATGAATTATTTTTGAAATATTGTGATAGATTACATGATTTTCTTGCTCATTGTGGTTGTTGTTTGGAGAAGTGGAAAGTTTTAAACATGGTCTATGAGGGTGTGACTTGTGAGACCCGTGCTCTTTCGGAGCATTGAAATTTCTGTGGTCGAATTGTTAATGAAGTCTAGGAATTGCTTGAGTGGTTGGCTAGGGCTACTTATGATTTTGAGACTAGTCATTTCAGTTCTTACACCTCATCCCCTTGCATCCCCAATTATACGCCCCTTGCGTGTGAGATCTGCCATTGTTCTGACCATGACAGTAATTCTTGTCCCTATCATATTTCTGCTGATAGTTTTGCTAGGATTGCTAGCATGATAGAGACAATGAATGAGCAACAAGTTAAGCTTGCTAATTGTATGCAGGAATATAACCTATCATATGAGACTGACCTTAGGGTTAATTTCTCTGAACTTGATGTTAATTTATGTGATGATGGTGCATCTTCTCTTACACTAGAGTCCGGACTAGAGGAAGTACTTGATCCTCCCTTGACTACTTTACCCCTTGTTTCTCTATCCCTACCTAGCACCCTTAGAGACAACACTCCACTCCACACGACCTATCTTGATCCACCTTTTCCTTTAGCTCAGTCGACGGAGTTCGGGGGAGGTGAGACATCTTATGTTGATGCTAGTGTCAGTGAGGATAACATGTGTTGTGTGTAAGATGATGCTTTTATTGAGGCGCATAATCTCAATGAGACTCTCGTAGAGAGGTCACGTGTGGATATTGTGGTTGCAGTTTCATCTAGTCCTGATCTTGTTGACCCTGTATCGCCTGATCCCCTTGATTTTTTTCCATGCTTCTCTTTTATGTTCACTACCCTCCCCTTCCCCCGAGCATTGTGATCTCTCACCGATTGATTCTCATGTGGTGCTTGAGGGGAATGAGGTTGACTATTCTAAGTATCTAGCTACTTTTAGAGGGTATGGCCCCTCCTTTGATCCTTATTGTCTGTACCTAGAGGACATGCTTGGAAAAATCATGTTGATTATTGCATTCGATTATTCTGCTGCTTTCTCTAAGACATTTGATAAGTTTTGGAGAGCACTTATTGACATTCCTGGATTCATATTTAGGTGCTCTTACTTACATTGATATGAGTTGCATGCTTAGGTGTTCGATAAGCTCCTGTGAGCTTTGACATCATCTGAATTGGTGGCTTGGATACTGAGATGGGAAGAGTGGCTCGGATCCTGAGATGGAAAGAGTGGCTGATGCTCATCCAACCTTCCGAAGCATCGTCCTAGGGAGGTAGTAGTTTAGGTGTCCTCAACACCTAACCTAGTAATAAGTCCAACCAAGCAAGTACTACCAAAAGGAGTGAAAAAGGATTAACAATGGGCAAAAAGACGAAAAACAGCAGTAGGCAGGCAAAGCCAGCAAATAGGGTGGCACGACTATGCCGCCATGGCCAGTAAGGTGGCACGGTGTGCCCGTGCCCCCTGGCACGGCCGTGCCTATCCCTCCGCTCCCGAACGCTGTTTCGTCCTCGCTGCTTCCTATTTAAGGCCATTTCCTACGGGACTTTTGGGGGTTTCTTCCATGCGATTTTTAGGGTTGTTTAGTTTAGGTCTTAGGGAATAAAACCCCATTGAGAGGATTAGATTAGGGTTGCATTAGATTAATTTTTGATTCAAGCACTGGGATTTGAAGTTCTTCCTATCAATCTATAAGTTTTCTCCTCTCTCTCTACCTTTATATTTTACTTTCTTTCTTATTCATTCTTGTTATGGTTATGTTAGTATAGATTGTATTTATTTTTAATGCTTAGTTTTCATTGTTAATCCATGTTTTATTAGGCCATTAGGTTTGCTTAGTTTTATTCTCTTTCCTCCATCTTCATGCTTGTTATGTTCTTTGTCAGTTTAGGTTTGAATTTGGTTTTTGTGTTTTATTGTTTATTAGTTGGTAGATTTTGTTGGCTTGAATTGTGATTAGCCTCTTGATGGCTAATTAGTGTTGTATTAGGCCTAACCATACCCAATCTATGCCTAGAACTTAGAGTTTTCCCTCACGCTCGCTAAGTGTTCGATGAAATGCTTAAAAGAGCTTTCATCCATATTTTTGGGTGATTGACTTCTGCTGAGAGGTGAGGTCAATTAGCTAGTGTTGGAGAGGGAACAGTCGAGTTCAGGACATGAAAATAGTATCCGATTCGAGCTAGACATGGGGGTTGTTAATTTTGTGGTCTAATTGGGCTAACCCCATGAAAATAGATGGTTAAGCTAATTAGACTAGCTCATGACCCTTGAGAGAGGGTTTGAGTGGTTTTCAATGGTGCAACCGACCATCTCTCATTCATAATGTAGTTTGGGTAGCTTAGGACTCGTCTCAATTAGTTGGTTCGTCCATTGGTCAAATCACAACTCCAAGTCGCTTTTTTATGTTTGTTAGCGTAATTTAGTTTACCCTCCTTCCCTTTCGGTTAGCCTAGCTTGAACCACTTAAATGAATTCCGGTACTTGAAACCCAACTCCCAGTGGACGACACCCCGAGTACTCGACGATAAACCTTACACTTGGAGTTATAAATATTAAAACTCTGTTTTTTCCTAACAAGTTTTTGGCGTCGTTGCCGGGGAACTTGCGCCTTTCAATATTAGAACCGATTTGAGTACTCTAGACTAGGCTTTTTTTTTCCTTTTTGTACCTTGTTGTTCTTCCTTATTCTTGCTTGAAACTGTTTATGCCAGGGTAGTGTTTGCTTTGTATGCATAGGAGGAGCCAAGGGACTCAAAACCTTATCTCATTCAACCCTGAAATCGAAGCAACCGCACGACAGCGAGGTGCAGAAGCAAGAAGAAGGAAGAGGGCGGAACTTGTGATGGCTGGGTAAGGCCAGAGAGTGCTGTGAGACTATGCCCTACCACAAGCATCGGGTATAACCTCCTTCATCGTTAGCCCCGCGATCGATGCTAACAATTTCAAGTTCAGTCCCACCTTGGTGACGTTTGTGGAGCGAGATCAATTCGGCGGCCACCCCTCGGACAACCCTAACGTGCACCTTCGCAAATTCCTTGTGAAGTGTGACACCACAAAACTTAACGGGGTGTCCACAGACGCGATCCGCCTGCTGTTCTTTCCTTTCTCTATGAAGGATAGAGCCAGCGACTGGCTGTAGAACAAGGAGCCCAATTCATTCACCACCTGAGAGGTTCTTTTCAAGGCGTTCTTCAGCAAGTACTTCCCACCTGGCAAGACTGCTAAGCTGAGGACAAACATCACATCCTTCGCCCAGCGGGATGGGGAGTGCCTTTACGATGCCTGGGAGAGGTTCAAAGACCTCTAGTGACAGTGCCCCCACCACGGAGTTCCTGACTGGCTCCTAATCCAAATCTTCTACAATGGGTTGGAGCGGTCAGTGAAGATCTCAGCTGATGCCACAGCAGGGGGTGCTCTAATGGGCAAGTCAATCGAAGCGGCGAAGGCCTTGTTGGAAGAGATGACTTCCAACAACTATCATTGGTCAAGTGAGAGAGCCACCCCCAAGAGACGCAGTGGCAGACATGAGGTGGACGCTGTGACGCTCCTAGCCAGCAGGGCAGATGCTCTCGCACAGCGACTGGATAAAGTGGCTACCCCATCAGTCACTTCTGCGGGGCCATCAATGGGGGCCTATGCATATTGTGAAGCCTGTGGTGTACAAGGACATACCTTCGTTGAGTATGACAATGCTCCCCCTAGCATTAAACACGTCAATGCTTTCCACAATTACAATCCACCACCATAAAATAACCTCCAACTCACCGCCTATAGCCAGGGTTGGAAGAGTCACTCGAATCCTCTCTACAAAAATCCCAACCCTCACCCTCGGAGTTCTATCCAGCCGCCTGGTTTCCACAATAGAGCTCCCTACAATCCACTCCCTCCACCTCCTGAACCCATGTCCCACCTAGAGAGTCTCATGGAGTGCTTCATAGCGACCCAAGCCAAGACTAACGAGACTCTTAGTGAGTTAATCAACCTACTGACCTCCAGGGTCGATGCTATGGCTGCCCATCAGAAGATGATGGGAACTCAGATTGCCCAATAGGTGAGCCACCTATCCCGACCTCAAGGGCATCTGCCAGGCCAGCCTGAGACTAACCCCCAAGGTTACACCAATGCCATCTCCACGATGGGAGAGGGGTTAGAGGAGAGCCCGGTGATAGTTCTCCAAGAGGTAGTTCCAGTTTTTGATTCTGTAGGAGTAGAGGGGAAGAAGAGAGAAGAGAATTTGAGTTCTGCTGGGGAGCCTAGTCCTCCACCTCCCGCTCGCACTTACCAGTTCCCAGTGCCTTTCCCCCTGCGACTGGTATGGTCCAAGCTATCTCATCTTCAACCTAGATTTGCATGATTCCTGGAGACCCTACGCCAAATCTATGTTAGTAGCCCCTTCTTGGAAGCTCTCAAGGATGCCCCTGCCCATTTGAAGTTTTTGAGAAAGCTCCAGTCCAAGAAAGGAGAACCTAGGAACGCTTCAGTGGCCCCCATTAGCGGATCCTGCAACTCACTCTTACAGAGGCGATCGCCATCGAAACTACAGGATACTGACAGTTTCTTTATCTCATGCTGCATAGGGGATACGCAGATTAAGAAAGCCCTTTGCAATTTGGGCGCTAGCGTGAGCCCCATGCTACTCTCTCTCTGCAAGAAGCTGTAATTACAAGACCTCACTCCTACCAATATGACTATTCAGCTAGCAGACTGCTCCATTAGGCATCCTGTAGGCATTCTGGAGAATGTCCCAGTTCAGGTGGGCACGTTTCTCATCCCATGTGATTTTATCATCCTTGACATGGACGAGGACTTCCCAGCCCCCTCATCTTAGGTCACTCATTCCTTATGACTGCGAGGGCGGTGATTGACATACTGATCAGCACCATGACCTTCACTATGTGTGGAGAACGGATTGCTTTCTATTTTTCTTCACCCACACCACCTCCAAACCCTAGTGCCCATTCCGCTCTTGCAGCCCCTACTTTCTCCACTCCTCCTCCCCCTGTCCCAGATGCGGAGCTTATTGATTGGGGTGACGGACCCCATATAAGGATGACAGCCTGGCCCCTTCAACCGCCATTGACTACTCTTACATTCAGAGGGTCCCCTTGGGAGACAGACATTTCCTGGGCAGTGCTGATTTCTGATTTCAGCCCTGGGGAGGTGTTGGATGTACAGCCATTTGATGTTTCAACTACCTCACCTCCCCCCGCCTCACTGTTATATCTCTGATGAGGTAAGGGTTAAGTTTAGGACCTAAAATCAGTGCTTTTTGGGAGGCAACCCAAGACATTTATTGCTTTCAAAAAAAAAAAAAAACCTAGTGTGTCACCCCCGCCCTTTTGCCTCCCTTTTTCACCCTTCAACCGTTACATTACCCCTTCCCTTGCTCTTTTTCTGCGTTTTTTTCATTGAGGACAATGGCAATCTCAAGCATGAGGGGTTGAGCTTATCACTCTTTGGGTGAAATCACGAATCCTAGGGTTGGGCCGACTGACGTCACTTGCATTCGCATCACATAGATAGGACTTTATATAGATTCATTGGGTTGTTTTTACATATTTTATTTATTAGAGCATGTAGCTTAGAGCATATAGAATTAGATTTTGCATCCCAAAAGGAGAAATGATCGAGCTGGGCATATGTAAGCTTTCCAGGTACTATCTCTCCCCTTCTCTTCATTATCCTTTTTATGTTTTATTGTTTTCTTAGTTAGTTTGTGAAAACCCCTCTTATGATGAGAATGAAAGGGGTGATGATTGATCGATCATGTCAATTTGTGTGTTGAGGTGTGGTTTATCTTGGTGTGATTTTTGTGAAAACTGTGTTTGACTGTGCCATCTGTAGTCTCTTTCCCATATGTTGCATGCCAATTACCCCTGAAACTCATGTGGTTTGATCTGACTGACTTTGATAAGTGGGACATGTGTTGGAGTAAGTCACTTGACTGTGGTGGGTTACTTGTGAGATTTTTGAGCCTAATGACTATTCATTACATATAGTCTCCACTTCCTTTCATGTGTGACTCCTCCATGATGCATCTCTAGAACTTGGTCTTGTTCTCTTTGAAATCACAGTTAGCATTTGCATGTGTTAACATGATTGAGACAATCTTTGTTTCGAATAACCACATGAGCCAAAAACCCACCTGTCGTTGACTACTTCCTTTACGAGCCCTTTGTGCCTTTCCCATGTCTTTGTTGTTGTAACCCATCCACTATAGACTTGGCCTATGTATACCCTCTTCACCCTTGTCGAGGACTAGTAGAGCGATACTTCCACATGGTAGCTAGGTTTGCTTGGGAAATCAATTCAATTCGGACGCTATATTAGTGGTTTATGTTGGGGGATTGCAAATTGATTTTTGATGTCTCTAACGCTATCCACATTTCTATATTTTTGCTTCTCTTTGAAAACCTAAAAAAAAAAAAAAGAAAAAAAAAGAAAAAAAAAGAGAAATAGAGAAGTTGCGAATAAAGTGGTTAGCATGGGACTTTTGCAATAAGCTTGTTTGATTCCTTCTTTGAGGTTTTTATGAGGTTGTTGCTCAGTTTGCAATTGAGGTGTGAGGTTGTAATCTTAGCATTGGTTGTGGAAGTGTTCTCGCTCCCTAGTCCTTTGACTAATAGCTCTGTACATTCCCAAATTATTCCACTCCTCACCCTCTACCTTAGCCCCATTACAACACTAAATGAAAGTCCTCATGATCGACATATGGCATTTTGCACCAAGTGGTGGAGAATCGAGAACATTACCAAGCATATGGTAGTTTGCCTGATTGGACAGAGTATCGAGTGTAACCTTACTATATTTTCTAAACATATTGAGAGGAGTGTTCCACTTTATCCTAAAGTGAGGTCCTACCAGTCTTGCTTACTCATCATTTGTTGGGGAAGGTCTCGTCATACTATGTGTTTCAATATTGGGGTATTTCGTGTGTCTCATTTAGTAGGGTGATTTATGGATGACATTGTATATGTTTTATCAATATTTCTTTTCACGCCTTGACTTGGCCGCCCCTAATGCATGATCTAGCATGATTTGTTGATTTATCACCCTTTTCCTTGAAGAGGGTGCGTTGAGAGGTTTACCCTCCTCCCTGATCTTTCATAGCGTAGTCTTGCTTAGGGACAAGCAAGAGATAAGCATGGGGGCGTGATGAACCTCTATTTTGTCCCCATTTCATCCCCTAATTGACCCCTTCTCTCAGTGTTTTTATGTTCAATCTTACCAAGGGAAGGGTCGAATTAACCTCCTTTAGCGTACATTTTACTCATGTAGCATCTTTCCGTATTTTTAGGGACTTTGTCGAAGAAATGGAAAGATGGATGACATTTAGCAGAAAGGAGTGCTAAGGAGGCGAATTTAAAGCCGCTAAAAAGCGTCGCACGGAAGTCCCAAGGAATCGAACACTGGTAGCACAGCCGAGCCACAAAAACCGACACAACTGGCCGAAGCCACCAAGTGGCACAAGCGCGCCAAGTGGCACGGTCTGGCCGTGCCAAATGGAACGCCGGTGCCACTTGTGCTGTTTTTGGCTGGTTGTGCCAGATTTTTGGCACGATCCCACCGTGCCTCGGAGCACGACCGTGCCACCCCCATTCCGCGTCGCGACTTAAATTTTTCTTTGCGGTTGTTTTGAGGTTGGATTCAGTTTTCTTTTCCCAGATAGTTTCTTAGGCTATTTTTAGGTTTTACTAGAGAGTTTTATTTTCACACTTTTGAATTCGCTATTGAATTGAAGTTTGTTCTACCGTTAATTCATACGATTAATTCAAGGTTCTTCATCTTAAATGTCTCTCCTCTTGTTCTTAATTGTTCTAAAGTTTGGACGCCATGGTTGTTGAATTGAGTTATTGGATTACTCTTGTAAACATGATTGTAGGCTAAATCCTCCAACTTAGGTTAGGATTAACGCGAAATATGTATGGTTGAATTATGAATTGGCCCAATCCTCGCTTTCCATTTGTTTTGTAATTGTGAATTTTACTATGTACACCACATGCTCGATGAAATGCTCGAAAGAGCATTCATCCTCCTTATTAGAGTTTAGGGGAGTGTTGAGAGACGAAACCTTTACCTAGTGCGACTTAGTAGACGATTAGGGTTTTAATATGAAAATAATTAAGATCCTAATTGGGATCTGAGATTGTAGACCTTGTAATCTTTCAAGTTTTACTCCCATGAGAATAGGCGACTAAAGTCCTAGAATTAGTCTTCGACCCTTAAGAGAGGGAGGAGATGGACTTAATTGGCAATCTATCCATTCGTGATGCATGCTTAGGAATGTTTGGTAGGGCTAGTGACTAATTCACTAGCATAATTGTGCTGTTAATTCCAACCTAGGTGTTTACTCTTCTGCTGTTTATTCCATCTTTTAGTTGTTATTGTTTCCCTTAGTTAAGCTACAAAACTCCAATTGTGATTGCCTAGCTTGGGTAGATTAATCTAGTTCTAGTAGTTGAAAGCAAAGTTCCCTGTGGATTCGACCCGTACTTGCCACCGTGTACTGGCGGTAACACATTTTAAGACTAACAACACATCTCCACACACTATCCATCCAGTCCTAGAAATACACTACATATACCGGTGTATCATTCATTGCTTTCCATGGTGAACACTACATGGGGAGTGGGTTAACATTGATAATGGATGTAACCATTGAACCTGCAAAATGTGATCTCTTCTCATATAGTCAAACAATACCCAAACATTTTGGTTGTACTACAACATATTTATTAATTCAACAAACTCAAACAAGATATACTACAATTGTGTATAATTGGTAAAGCTCTTGCATGACTAGGTTAAAAGCATGTGTAATTAACAAAATGTCTATCAAACCATCATGGTTTGCCCCTTGTAAGCACGCCCTACTTTGGTCTGTCTCGTCTGAACCCTCAACCAAATGTTCAACCTGCACAGCAACACTAGTTAGCATTAACATCAGCTTCAGAATTACTATAGGCCCTCAGTACATGTCCAACTTTCTACACTAGAGTACACATCCTCATACACTGTCCATGTACTTTAAGACAGATAGTACATATAATAGGTGTAGTCATTGCTTATCATAGTACACATGACACTATGGTAGGGTCAATAATGATGCTGGGTACAACCATTAAACTTGCAAAATGTGACCTCATCATAGCTGAGTTGAACATCACCCAAACATTTTAGTTCTATAATTATAAATAAGTCAATGTCATAAACTACAACAACAAAGACCTCAATGGCATACAATTAGTACACCCTATCATATTAGGGTTATTAGCCTCTGTACAAACCAAAAATACAATCAAACCATTAGGTTTTGTCCCGTGTAATCACATCTTGCTTGTCGTTATGAGTACAGTTTTTTTTCTTTGAATGTATGTATTTCTTCACTCTTATGGTGCACGATCCTTACTATATTTCATGCAATTTGGATTACATAGCAATAAATAACCCTACTATCATGATAGATAGTCAAAAAATCATGACATATATGTATACACAGTCCATTACTATTCACAACGACAATAATGACAACATGCTTATTCTACTAACATATGACTGAAATTTACTATCAAGTATGATAATGTTGCATACCCAATTAGTTATAGCAGTCTACCCATATGAGATTTTTCTAGATCTTCATCTTCATATTAACCAGTCACCCTCATCATAGGCTCCCTACCTTCACCAGAAACTGTAGGGAGGTAGAGAAATGGTTGATGCGTTGCTAAAGTTCGACAACTATGTACTTTGTCTTATTCCATTCTTATTACCCATTTCTAGATTTGTGTTAAAAATTACTGAATTTGCCATGAATTCACTACACTTTTCGCAAAAATAGGGGAGAGGTTGGGAGAAGTGAAGGAGCAAAAGTTGTACGGAGAGGGTTAATGGAATTCTTGAGGTTGAATGGAGACACACACACACAAAAAGAGAGAGAGAGAGAGAGAGAGAGAGAGAGAGAGAGAAAGAGAGAGCAAACATGAAATCCCAAATATTCCCACTGCCTCTCACAGCTTTCTATTTCCTCTAACAATTTTATTAAGGGTAGTTTGGTAATTTACATTCCTCTTTGAATTTCACCAACTTCTTTTTCCCTCCAAAATCAACACTACATTGTTGGGGGGGAAAAAAATCACTTCATTGCACCCGTTTTCATGGATGACTTGCTTGTAGATTTCCTGTAGCTAATCACTAGACAAATAGTGTCGCTTCTTTTATATCCCAAATGAGCCTTTGTCTTATGCTACTCTGGTTCACTTTATTTATGTTTGGGGGCCTTTTTATTTGTTTGGTCATCAACTCGAAAGTCTATTTTAGCTGTTTATTACTAGATTTTTTTTTTAATTTTGTTTTTGTCTATAGATTTAGTTTAACTTAGGGTTAGAATCTTGAGTGTTATTTAATATTTTACCTAATTAATTGATTGGTAAAATTAATACTTCATTTTAATAGGAGGATCCGTACACCCCAGCTGATACTACAAGTTAGACACTGTGCACTTGCGATAACATTTTATATTAACACACCCCAACCTCTGATACCACTTGCTGGGTCCAAGGTTAGTCATAGGAACAATTAGTTTCAACCAAGTAATTATATAACATCTACAAACCAATAATATGCAGAATTAAATACAACTAATATTCAAATAGGACATCAAATTTATAGTGGAAAATCTTTCAATGAAGAGGGAAAAATCACGGGGCAAAACAACAGAAGAATTCCACTATAAGAAATTAAACAAATTTGAAAATTAAACAAATTTGAAAATTAAAATTGGGGAACAAACTCACAAATCAAACAAACTAATCTACAAATTGAAGAATTACCATACAATTGAAATTAAACCTATAAATGACAAAAATTTGGAATTGAAATTGGTAAATAAACTCACAAATCAAACAAATCAAACAAATTAGACTACAAAGTGAAGAATTAACCTAGAATTGAAACTAAACCTATGAATTAAACAAACTTGGAATTGAAATTGGCAAATAAACTAACAAATCAAGTAATAAAAATAAATTAATCTATAAATTGAAGAATTAAGTAACAAATTCAAGTAGATCAAGCATTTAAACAAGTAATAAAAATAAATTAATCTATAAATTGAAGAATTAAGTAACAAATTCAAGTAGATCAAGCATTTAAAGTGAATTAGTAAAAGGATAACTCACAAATTTGGTTGGAGAGGGGGGAGGTATTTCTAAAGCAAAAAAATTAAAAAAAAAATGAAACAGCATATCAAGGGTTCAAACTCACAACCTTAGGGAACTAATCATAGCAAACAAGTCAAGCTCCACCGCCGAGCAAAGGGGAGTTCAATGCAATAGTATAGCCTATTTTCAATTTATATGAATTTTAATTTTTTTAATTTCTACCATATATTATTTTTTCGGGAGTATCAGAGGTGTCTCCACCGACACCACGCGAGATCCAGCCTCTGAATGTTGTAGTGATGAATAACCAAGGCTCAAAAGCTTTAATTTATATTAGCCAAAGATCTTGGGAAACAAGGCAATACTTGCCTAAAT